>JANAVB010013789.1:0-34220 GCA_029216955.1 Iris pallida | reverse complement strand
GACTGGACATCTTGAGACTGCTCATCTCATAGAACAACTCTCAGTCCATTCTTTCAGAGCTCAATAAAAAAACTTTATCGACATCAGCAAAAGTTTGAACATCCCTTCAGTACTGAACATCTTCTCTAAGCATGTTCCTCGCCGAGAATCATCATTTGTCTAGTATGAATGTCCCTCTCCAAGTCTGTATCAGACAATAGGCTTCCTGAGATCAGATCTTTGAAAGCCTCTGGTATGTGTAACACGCATTCTATTATCCTTGCTGGTGGTCCAGAATCACTATCTTGATCTTCAGATCTTCTGCTAGATGTATCTTCACCATTAAGACCTTTGTCGTAACAATGCTCGTCCTCGGTGAGCAGCTCCTTCGAGAGCACACGTGGCCAAATGCACAAGTGCCCGATCACTAGTCAGTTACCATGCTAGATAACTCAACCTGCGCAATAATAGAAATAAAGTTAAGTAATCAAAACAACCGAGTTTAGCCATACCTTGCTATTTTTGTTAAAATAGGATTTGCAATCAATCTTCAAATAGTCCTCCAAGCACCAAAGTAGCAAATCCATTCTGTACTATTTATAGTCTGGAGCAATTGAAGAGCCATGCGCCTAGATATGTAGGACCCTATAAGCATATGCAGAAGGCACATAAGAAGTCATGCACATTTAAAGTCATGTGTGTATGCCAAAAACGTATAAACCTGCTGACTTCATAGTTCACCATGCGTGTCTGGCACTACGAGCTGAGTTAGTAGGCGCATAAGGCACCATGTGCCTAGGCCTCCGAGTCCAGAGACTGTTATGCGTCAAGTTTCTTAGGCGCATAGAATTCTATGCGTCAAGACTAAAAGGCGCATAACCCGAACCGCAACAGCCTTGGACATCTTCCATGCAACAACTTGCAGTCGAACAAATCTTTATCCAATTTTGCTGCTTGAACACACTGAGTGCCAGCTCTAGAGCTGCTACTGTCCTGGAGAGTGCCACCCAACACAGATCCAGCATCGAACGAAGGACTTCATCCTTATCTAAATCCTAGGAGTGTTGGTCGTCTATCTTCCCAAAAACTTGTGATGAATGGACTTGCACAGTTGTTCTGCATCTTTCTCGGATCTTGCTTTATATTGTTAGTCCCGAGGCATACCAAGATGAGAACGTAGGCTAGGAACAATAGAGTATCATGCAAGACTTTTCAGTTTACACTCTATTTAATCCTGAGGAAGAGGTCCAGGGTTCTATGCAAGAGACTTGCACCCCGGACTTCTTGAATCCAGCGAAACCAAGTTATAAGCAAATAAAGAATAAAACCCATTCTTCCTTGCAAACGAAATTGCAAATGAGATATAATGTTCACATCATAGAAGGATGAAGAAGAAATAACTAAAATCGTTCGTCTCTTACGTTCACAGACAGTACAATAAGATAGAATAAAAAAACAAGAGAAAAACAAAAACCATCTCCTTGCTAGGGTGAATAGGTCACTGTTGCTCAAAGCAAGATTCGCCCCATAGAGGATATGCTCCCAGGAACCATCAAGTTCATATAAGAACTTTTGGAACGCTCTGGGTCACTCTCAGGAAGACCTGGAACTCATCCGAGCCGAAGCTTACTGAGGCGCTGTCACCCTCATTTCCCGTATTTCCCGTATTTCCCCTATTTTTCTGTATTTCGTATTTATACTCGTATCTGGATTTTGGCATGTATTTTTATTTTTCTCAACTTGTGGAATTTTGGTATTTCTCGTATTTTGGTTTTGGCATGGCTCGGTTTTATTGGGGTTGGTTCGGTTTGGTTCGGTTTTATGTGTTGGAACACCCTAGCCCTATGCTACCCCTCATCCCTACCACAACTCCCCCTCTTTATATCCCCACCTACCACTATCTCTCTTCATTACCACCACCATTAATTTTCTTCTTCTTCTTCTTCTCTCTTCTTCTACACAACTCTCCTAACCCTAGGCAAGTGCATCTTGCCACTATATGAGAATCATATTTTCTTTGTCCATTTGCTAGACTAGGACATGGTGATCAACATTAGTTCTTGGCATTTTGTGATTTGGAGCCTCCATTGTCCTAGATATAGTTATTCCTGTTTTCGGATTTTTGCATGTTTTGATCTATTTCGGTTGGAGTTTTGTGGATTCTGATGTTTTCTATGTAGAAGAGAGTTTAATTCTACCCAAGTTGGAACTTTGGAAATCTAGATTTGGAGTTCGGATGGCCAAGTTATGATGCTTTGAAGCCTTGGGTTCATCCATGGTGTTCTTGCTGTTTGGAGAAGACAGGGAGCAGTGTGCAGAGCTGTTTAACTCACGCACACTGAGCTACGCGTGCTCTTTAGCACTGCGTACGCAGACTTGGGTACGCTTCCTGTTGGGAGCGTGTTCCCTTGAGCGTGCGTGACTTTTCACGCACACTGTTCCCTTGAGCGTGCGTGACTTTTCACGCAGCTGCTTCCTTGAGCGTGCGTGACTTTTCACGCCCATTTTATCCTTACGTCTTTTGTCATGAACTTGAATTTACTTAATATGTTTGGAATGACTATTGTACATGGCATGATATGACAAGGAACTTGCATAACACGACAGTGACCCGTGGGGGTGCACTCCTGACATGACCAACCTGACATGATAGTGGCTGTCGTGGCGCACTCCTGACAAGTACCTGACATAATTTATTTTAATGTTGTTACTTGACTTGCCTTGACACCGTGGGTAGTTCTTTCTTGCTTGCTTGTTAAATTCACTTGTCCTGTCTTGCATCATGTCTAGGAGGGGACTCCTGAGTACCACGGTCAGGAGTACCTACTAAAATGGATTAAGGTTAATAACTAGAATAACTCAGTAGTCATGAAGAGATGACACAGCTACAGGAAATCCCGTTACCTGGGCGCTCTTGGGATCTGTAGCCTGCCGTCGAGTAGGGCACATTTCCAGCGCACCGAGTGTTGCACCCTCTAAGTCACCTAAGGGTACATTTGTCTCCTAGACGATGTACCCACCTGAATTCAACCCTAATTTTTCGTCCTGGGTAACCTGGATGGTCTGCAGGGCTTGTGGCTGTGGAACAATCTCACTGCATCTTGTTAGTAATTAGGCATGTGATAACCGTAGTTAGTTAACGTAGTAGTAAGCCGTAGTATCTGCTTGGCCGTGATTGATTGAATGAGGTATAACCCGTCTAGCCATGTCTTGATCCAGTACAAGATTGCTTCCGGTCTTGATTTATTGCATTATTATCTTGCCGATAAATGGTGGGAAACCAAGTTCTGTTCAGATGAAGGGTTACAACCCCGGTCCTTGTTTGGTTTACGGGTTGTAACCTGGCTGTCGGAATAGTTCCATGTTTATCTCGTCGTATATCATCCTAACATGTTTTCATAATTCTAGTTTTAATATTAGATTTTTTTGTGATAATTGCTGGCTTTTGTTCTTATTTTGTGGCCCCCTTGTGGCACTTGCTCTTTCTGGGGTTGACCCAGCTGGTTTTGTGTGGCCAGATTTCGGAGCAGCTCCAGAGATCTACCAAGCTTCCAGCCCGATGGTGGCGACTAGAATGAACCCGGGCTACGAGTGGGTTTTCTATTTTGTTTCGCTCACTCTATTGTAAAGTTATTCTTTTGAGGCGTTTAGCCGACGAGCACCTGTTAGCTCGATGCACTTTTACTTACTGTCTGCCTACGGGCTGTAAACATGATTAACAAATCCTAGGGTTGATCATGTATGACTTAACTCTTGCTAGTCCTAGCATTTTGTACGACTAGCTTCATGATCAGCTGATATATAATATTTGGGACGCCTTTTATTGTATATTTGGTAGTCAAATATCTTGTAATTATATTACTTGCTTGAGATTGAGACAATAGGCTTGACCTTAAGAGACTGTTGGCTTATAGTAAACCCTCATATTTCTAGACAGCCGTGACCGTATATCGAGGTGGTTTCAATTTCAATATACGTAGCTGGCTGTGTCTGCCCCCGCTCTCCAGTATTCTGGTTCTGGGGCGTGACATGGTTTAAGTGGTGGCCCATGCAGGTCTTGTCAATCAAGAAATGTGAGGGTTTACCGAATAGATGTCTCAATCAGTATTCGTCCTTGATCTCCGCCCGTATTTTCAAATCCCTGAAATTTTTGCCCTGATTACATGCTTGTATCGTTGATATGTCCTGGTCCTTCCTTATTGTTTCCCTGTGTCGTCTTCCTCAGCGGTACTGTACCTGACCCTGCCGATCAGCAAGGAGGAGCACCTCCCGTGGGCCAGCAGTAACCTGGGGATCAAGCCCAGTATTCTGGAGTCGCCTCCAGAGTGATACCCACTGGAGGAGAGTCACCAGTTCGGCCCGTCCAGCCCGCAGAGCCCGATGATGGTACTTTAGAAGGCCTCATCAGAACCTTGATAGCTTCCCAGGATCGTCGAAGCGGCGCCCTGCACCAGACAGTTCAAGATGCTTTGACCCGAGGCGGACATCCAGGGAACCAGGCGGCCAACAGCTTCAAGCGCTTGAACCCTCCTTTCTTCGACGGCACCGAGGATGCGATTGCCGCGGATGCATGGCTTCAGGATACCGAGGTGATTCTGGAAGCAGCTAGGACACCTGAGAATGAGAAGGTGGCGGTGGTACGCCTGCAGTTGTTGGACTTGGCTCGTAGTTGGTGGGTAGCACAAGCCATGGGATTAGTGGCACCCATTGCTTGGGCAGTGTTTAGAGAGAGATTCCAGACGAAGTATTTCGATGCTGTGGCCCAGTACGACCTGCAGACCAGATTTACCAACTTGAAGCAAGAAGGCAAAACATCGACAGTACGCATCGGAGTTTTCTAGGCTCAGTAGGTTTGTCCCCACCTTGGTGGCGACCGAGTTTGATAGGGCCCAGCGATTCCAGCAGGGACTGCATTTAGAGATCTTGTTGGCGGTTGAGCAGTTCGAGCACCAGACGTTCGATGCAGTCTTGAGAGCAGCTAGGAGGCATGAGTATACCTCCCAGAGGATCGTGGATAGGACCGGAAGTAGGAAGCGGTCCTATAGTCAGATGCACCAATCATCAGCTCCAGTCCCGGCAGCTAGAAGTTTGACCATTGGAACTCCGAGGCGGGCGGCCTCAGTAACGTAGGTTCAGCATTCAACCCCGACGTACCCGCAGCAGCAGAAGCAGAAGCAGACTTCTGCGATGGGATGTTCTCATTGCGGGAAGCCAGGCATGTGGTGGCAGATTGTCGCAGGGCACAGGGATTGTGCCTGGCTTGTGGAGCAGCAGATCATAGGATAGGGGCTTGCCCGAATAGGGGTGGTTCATCAGCATCCAACCATCTAGCTCTTCGGTGAGAGGACCGGCCCCAGCACCAGTTCAGCAGTAGCAGTATAGTCTTCGAGGCCCTTGCCGCCTCAGTCTCAGGCATTCCAGCAACAGCACCCCAGCAGTATGCACAAGCCCAAGCTCAGACCCAGAATAGGCAGAGAGGTTTCCAACAGAGGGGACCAGCAGCCAGAGGACAAGGTCAGGCCATGATGATGGCTATGGAAGAAGAAGTTGCACCAGGTGAGGTAGTGGCAGGTACTATTCTCGTCAACTCCTTTCTAGCTTCGGTATTGTTTGATTCTGGTGCATCGCATTCATTCATGTCTGCACGATTTGCGACACGGATAGGATTGGAGCCCGAGTCATTATCAGTGAAGCTCAATATACTTACTGGTAATGGCCTTGTGGGAGTAGATCGAGTGTTTTCCTCGTGCCGGATCGTAGTTAGCGGTAGGGAGTTCCCCGCTAGATTCATAGAGTTTCCTATGGCAGACTATGATGTAGTGCTAGGCATGGATTGTTGAGGAACCAGTATGCTAGGATAGACTGCCATATTGGCAGAGTTGTCTTTAGTATCTCCGGCGAGCCAGAGTTTTTATTTTCCAGAGACGAGTGGAGCCATCTTCCCCAATATTGCGGATGGCAGTAGCAGCAGTGCAGTTACCCGGATAGTTGAAGAGTTTCCAGATGTCTTTCAGAGGAGCTTCCAGGGATGCCGCCAGAGCGGAAGATTGAGTTCACAATAGACTTGATTCCCGGGACAGCACCAGTGTCAGAGCGAGTCTACAGTATGGCGCCTTCAGAATTGGAGATTTTGTACAAGATAATTGAAGAACTGAGGACCAAGGGATTCATCCGTGCTAGTGGATCGCCTTGGGGAGCCCCGATGCTTCTTGTGAAAAAGAAGGATGGTACGTCCAGGCTATGTGTTGATTATCGTACCTTGAATTCGGTGACAATCAAGAACAGATACCCTCTTCCGAGGATAGATGACTTGTTTGATCAGCTCAGGGGGCTTCAGTGTTCTCGAAGATCGACTTGCGGTCGGGATACCACCAGATCAGAGTCAGAGAGCAGGACATCCCGAAGACAGCATTCAGATCGAGGTATGGGCATTGGGAGTTCCTTGTTATGCCCTTTGGAGCGACCAATGCGCCGGCCGTATTCATGGACCTCATGAATCACATTTTCATGCCTTACTTGGATCAATTTGTGATCGTGTTCCTAGATAACATCCTGGTCTACAACAAGAGTGAAGCAGAGCATGAGCAGCATCTCAGAGTCGTCCTCCAGACGCTTATGGAGCATCAGTTGTACGCCAAGTTCAGTAAATATGAGTTTTGGCTCGATCGCATTTCATACTTGGGTCACATTATTACCCGAGGAGGAGTAGACGTGGATCCCCAAAAGATTATGGCTATCGAGTCATGGCCGGTACCCAGCTCAGTGGCAGAGGTTCGTAGCTTCCTTGGATTGGCCGGCTACTACCAGCGGTTTGTTTCAGATTTTGCAAGGATTTCAGCGCCGATGACCCAGTTGACCCGTAAATATGTACCGTTTGTTTGGACAGCAGAGTGTCAGGAATCATTTGAGAAGTTGAAGCGAGGTTGGATAACGGCTCCCATTCTCACCCTTCCAGATGGGACCGGAGGATTACAGTTTATTGCGACGCTTCAGGCAGAGGATTGGGGTGTGTCTTGATACAGCATGGAAAGGTAATATCTTATGCGTCACGCCAACTTCGTGATCATGAGAAGAATTACCCGACCCACGACTTGGAATTGGCGGCGGTAGTGTTTGCCTTGAAGTTGTGGAGACACTACTTGTACGGAGATAGAGTGGAGATCTTTACTGATCATAAGAGCCTGAAGTATGTTTTCACCCAGAAGGACCTTAATATGCGGCAGAGAAGATGGCTCAAGCTATTGGTGGATTATGATGTGGATTTACAGTATCATCCCGGGAAGGCCAACGTTGTAGCAGATGTATTGAGCAGGAGAGTCGGAGTTTATCTTCTGACAGCGCAACCAGAATTATTGGCAGATCTTCAGAAGATGGAATTGAAGTGGTTCTTCCTACCAGTGTGGCATTGATGGCTAGTCTACAGGTTTAGTCCAGCATAGTTGAGAGAATCGGGTGGCGCAGTCAACAGATTCCAAGATCAGCGACTCAGAGCAGAGTGTTAAGCAGGAAGAAGGCCAGAGTTATGTATCCATAAAGACGGTACACTTCGGCACGGCACTCGTCTTTATGTATCTAGTGGAGATATCAGACAGGAAGTCATGGCAGAAGCCCATAGTTCACAGTATTCTATTCATCCGGGTGGTACGAAGATGTACCGTGAAATTCGTCAGCATTTTTGGTGGAATGGCATGAAGAGGGAGATAGCCCGGTTTGTCTCTCGGTGTTTGGTTTGCCAACAGGTTAAAGCTGAACATCAGAGGTCCGCTGGACTTCTTCAACCCTTACCGATCCCAGAATGGAAATAGGAACATATAACCATGGATTTCGTAACCGGATTGCCCAGATCTCTGACCGGCAGAGATGCTATTTGGGTAATTGTGGACAGGCTTACCAAGGTGGCACACTTTCTCCCATTCAGAGTTGGACAGTCGACGGCGCAGTTAGCAGAGATGTACCTCAGGCAGATCGTCAGGCTTCACGGTGTGCCAGTCAGTATCACCTCAAACAGGGATTCAAGATTCACATCACACTTTGGCGCAGCTTGCAGAAGAGTTTGGGGACTCGCCTTCAGTTCAGCTCAGCTTATCACCCGCAGACGGATGGTCAGTCAGAGCGCACAATCCAGACTCTTGAAGATATATTGAGATCCTGTACCCTTGACTTCGGTGGTTCATGGGAGAATCATCTGCACCTGGTAGAATTCTCGTACAACAACAGTTATCAGGCCAGTATCCAAATGGCACCCTTCGAGGCTCTTTATGGCAGGAAGTGCAGATCCCCGCTAGCATGGGACGATGTCGGAGAGAGGCAGATGCTCGGACCCGAATTGATTTCCCAGACGGTTGAAGTGGTCAGGAAGGTCAGAGATCACCTTCGAGTTGCCCAGGACCGCCAGCGCCATTGGGCCGATGCTCATCGGCGTCCCTTAGAATTTGCTGTCGGCGACCATATATTCCTTAGGATCTCGCCTAACCGCGGCGTCATTCGCTTCGGCGTGCGGGGAAAGCTTAGTCCTAGGTATATAGGGCCGTTCGATATTCTAGAGCGAGTAGGAGATGTATCCTATCGTCTCGCTCTTCCGCCGTCGCTAAGTGAGGTACATAATGTATTCCATGTGTCCCAATTACGACAGTATATTCTGGACCCGAGCCACATCCTAGACCATTCGGAATTGGTTGTTGGTACCAACCTTTCGTATGAGGAGAGGCCCGTGTCTATTTTGGACCGGAGGAAAAACAATAACAAGACTATTAAATTAGTCCGTGTTGCTTGGGGTCATCACTCTCTGGGTGAGTCAACGTGGGAGAGTGAGGACGACATCCGATCGCGATATCCCTACCTGTTTGACTCATGAGGTATAATGTCTTTCTTATGCCTTACGTTTTCCCTTTCTTGCTTGCATTGTATGATTGTATGATTGAACTGCTTAGTGTAACTTACCTGTGCTTAGCGTAGCTTGTCGTGACAATCTCTAGCTCCTTGATTAAATTTCGAGGACAGAATTCTTTTAAGGTGGGTAGAGTTGTCACCCTCATTTCCTGTATTTCCCCTATTTTTTATATTTTGTATGTATACTCGTATCTGAATTTTGGCATGTATTTTTATTTTTCTCAACTTGTGGAATTTTGGTATTTCTCGTATTTTGGTTTTGGCATGGCTCGGTTTTATTGGGGATGGTTCGGTTTGGTTCGGTTTTATGTGTTGGAACACCCTAGCCCTATGCTACCCCTCATCCCACTCCCCCTCTTTATATCCCCACCTACCACTCTCTCTCTTCATTACCACCACCATTAATTTCCTTCTTCTTCTTCTTCTCCTTCCTCTACACAACTCTCCTAACCCTAGGCAATTGCATCTTGCCACTACATGAGAACCATATTTTCTTTGTCCATTTGCTAGACTAGGACATGGTGATCAACATTAGTTCTTGGCATTTTGTGATTTGGAGCCTCCATTGTCCTAGATCTAGTTATTCCTATTTTGGATTTTTGCATGTTTTGATCTATTTCGGTTGGAGTTTTGTGGGTTCTGATGTTTTCTATGTAGATGAGAGTTTAATTCTACCCAAGTTGGAACTTTGGAAATCTGGATTTGGAGTTCGGATGGCCAAGTTATGATGCTTTAAAGCCTTGGGTTCATCCATGGTGTTCTTGCTATTTGGAGAAGACAGTGAGCAGTGTGCAGAGCTATTTAACTCACGCACACTGAGCTACGTGCGCTCTTTAGCGCTGCGTACGCAGACTTGGGTACGCTCCCTGTTGGGAGCGTGTTCCCTTGAGCGTGCGTGACTTTTCACGCACACTGTTCCCTTGAGCGTGCGTGACTTTTCACGCAGCTGCTCCCTTGAGCGTGCGTGACTTTTCACGCACACTGTTCCCTTGAGCGTGCGTGACTTTTCACACAGCTGCTCCCTTGAGCGTGCGAGACTTTTCATGCACACTGTTCCCTTGAGCGTGCGTGACTTTTCACGCAGCTGCTCCCTTGAGCATGCGTGACTTTTCACGCACACTGTTCCCTTGAGCGTGCGTGACTTTTCACGCACATTGTTCCCTTGAGCGTGCGTAAATTTTCACGCACACTGTTTCCTTGAGCGTGCGTGACTTTTCACGCACACTGCTCAGTAGCGTGCGTGACTTTCACGTACGCGACTCTTTCAGCGTGCGCGACTTCTCGTACGCTGCTCCCCTGACCCCTTTCTTTAAGCTTGGCTTTTCTATGGTCCTGTTGGGAGCGTGTCCTTGAGCGTGCGTGACTTTTCATGCACACTGTTCCCTTGAGAGTGCGTGACTTTTCACGCACACTGTTCCCTTGAGCGTGCGTGACTTTTCACGCAGCTGCTTCCTTGAGCGTGCGTGACTTTTCACGCCCATTTTATATCCTTACGCCTTTTGTCATGAACTTGAATTTACTTAATATGTTTGGAATGACTATTGTACATGGCATGATATGACAAGGAACTTGTATAACACGACAGTGACCCGTGGGGGTGCACTCCTGACATGACCAACCTGACATGATAATGGCCGTCGTGGCGCACTCCTGACAAGTACCCTGACATAATTTATTTTAATGTTGTTACTTGACTTGCCTTGACACCGTGGGTAGTTCTTTCTTCCTTGATTGTTAAATTCACTTGTCCTGTCTTGCATCATGTCTAGGAGGGGACTCCTGAGTGCCATGGTCAGGAGTACCTACTAAAATGGATTAAGGTTAATAACTAGAATAACTCAGTTGTCGAAGAGATGACACAGCTACAGGAAATCCCGTTACCTAGGCGCTCTTGGGATCTGTAGCCTGCCGTCGAGTAGGGCACATTTCCAGCACACCGTCAAGTGTTGCACCCTCTAAGTCACCTAAGGGTACATTTGTCTCCTGGACGATGTACCCACCTGAATTCAACCCTAATTTTTCGTCCTGGGTAACCTGGATGGTCTGCAGGGCTTGTGGCTGTGGAACAATCTCACTGCATCTTGTTAGTAATTAGGCCTGTGATAACCCTAGTTAGTTAAAGTAGTAGTAAGCCGTAGTATCTGCTTGGCCGTGATTGATTGAATGAGGTATAACCCGTCTAGCCATGTCTTGATCCAGTACAAGATTGCTCCCGGTCTTGATTTATTGCAATATTATCTTGTCGATAAATGGTGGGAAACCAAGTTCTGTTCAGATGAAGGGTTACAACCCCGGTCCTTGTTTGGTTTACGGGTTGTAACATGGCTGTCGGAATAGTTCCATGGTTATCTCGTCGTATATCATCCTGACATATTTTCATAATTCTAGTGTGGCCAGATTTCGGAGCAGCTCCCGAGGATCTACCAAGCTTCCAGCCCGATGGTGGCGACTAGAAGGAACCCGGGCTACGAGTGGCTTTTCTATTTTATTTCGCTCACTCTATTATAAAGTTATTCTTTTGAGGCGTTTAGCCGACGAGCACCTGTTAGCTCGATGCACTTTACTTACTGTCTGCCTACGGGCTGTAAACATGATTAACAAATCCTAGGGTTGATCATGTATGACTTAACTCTTGCTAGTCCTAGCATTTTGTACGACTAGCTTCATGATCAGCTGATATGTAATATTTGGGACGCCTTTTATTGTATATTTGGTGGTCAAACATCTTGTAATTATATTACTTGCTTGAGATTGAGACAATAGGCTTGACCTTAAGAGACTGTTGGCTTGTAGTAAACTCTCATATTTCTAGACAGCCGTGACCGTATATCGAGGTGGTTTCAATTTCAATATACGTAGCTGGCTGTGTCTGCCCTCCGCTCTCCAGTATTCTGGTTCTGGGGCGTGACAGGCTCATAAGCCTCCTGGGTAGGCGTATAAGCCTGCAGCTGCCCCATAGTCCCTCTAGTAGAGTGTATTTTCGCTCTCTTCGAACTCCCTCAAATTAGAGGAGTAGGGCTCTATTTATAGAATAGTCAAGCACCTATGCGCACGTAGATAAGTGCACCATCAAAATACCACTTTATGCCTTTAGCTCGATCCCGATGTAACACCCAGTCCCATAATACGTAGGACTTGGTGCGTAGACATGCCAGCCGTATAATAAATATACGTAGGCTATAAAATACAATATAACCAAGACAACTAATCTCATCCACAAAATAAAAAATAATGATATAAATCAACTATGGATTGTTATTTCACAAGTCGTTGGGAGGAGATAAATCCACTTCCAACCAATTTTAAAGGAGAAGAAATACATAAACAATGAAATAATTTGTCAACTGTCGCAAAGGATGATCCAATAGCAAGTCACCTTTGAAAGAATAGAGAAGATCATGGCCTTGGATAGAACACCTGCGAAAAATATGAAAACACACACCTGAAGAAATCACCAAGTCCTCAGAGGGACTTAGCGAGATACATGAAGAACATGCCATATTGTCACGACTCACACCCTGAAGAGGGGCACGAGCACGTGGTTACGTCCAGCTTACGCCGCAGAATCGATGGTAGAACGCTGTATATAGGGTCTGTAAATACTACGACTAAAACAGATAAATGTACCTGTACAGTATATACACTCCGAATGGAGGTGACATAGCAATACAGTCTCAATCACAAATATAAAACTAAGTTAGATAGCATGGAAAGGAAATATGATAGATAAAACAGAAAATGAGTCCAAGATCCATAAGTCAGAGCTATACACAAACATCCAGTGTCTCAGAAAATATATATAATAGATACTACAAACTGAAATGTACTAGCTGGCTCGCAGGCCAGACAAACCTAACTAAACTATGCTACTCAGGGTGAGCAAAGTCTAGTGGCTCTACCAACAAGCCACGATCTAAGTCTAATCCATCAGACTCAACCCCATAGTAGGTCGGGCAATCAGCCTCTGAATCATCTGTAAAATTTGTCAACGGTATCCTGTCAGGAAAATGAGCAAGTACAAACACCAACAACAGTTCCATTTGAATTAAGAAATACTATAAAAGACAGTATAATGAAATACAAGACAAAGATATAGGCGACTTGGGAGCCATTTGAAAGCCGAGTTACAACCCTTGAACCAAACAAGGACTTGAGTTGTAACTCTTTTTTTAAACAGAACTTAGTCTCAAATTATGGTACGGTATAAAGACAGGTAGAGCATGTGAGTAAGGAAATCATAGCATTGTGAGAAGTACAGAAAGTAAAGCTGAACTAGAATATAAGATACGCTAATAAATGTAAAAGGTGATTTGAACTATTAGAGCGATATGTGATCGGCTAGGGAGTCAAGAGAGAGTTGTCCACTTGGCCCGGCAATCCGCGGTGTCCTCAACGGAGAGTCATACCGTCCAACCTGGATAACTGGTAATGGGGTATCTGCTACACCCTACGTGAGGTGAGGGTGGCGCTGGCAATATAGTTACAGGAAGGCTTTGATCACATAACCCCTAATAATTCCCCCATCCCTGAATAGTATCACGGATTCGGACATGGCACGTCATGACACAGGGTTCGAGAGCAGGGGGCCAGCCCACTCCTAAATCAATGTCTATATAAGTACATGAAACACAGAAATATCATATACCCATATACCAAGAAAGTTTAGGAATAACATCTCATGACAGGATCCGACGTATACTAGTCCGTGAACCGTCGTGTCGGGAATCATGTAAAACACTACAACTGAATCGGATATAGTAGATATCAAGACAATGAAAACTATCAGTGAATGTACTCGCCTGTAGTCCTGAGCTGATGAGGTGAACAGACGCTCAGAGTGATCACAGACCTAAAATAAGGTACTATAAGTCAAACAGGGCTTAATACTTAAAAAGGAAACTAATTCATGTCATGAATGCAAGTCTAAGTCAAAACTAGGTCAATCTAGGTCAGACTGAGTCATACTAGGTCATACTGGTTCATACTAGGCCATACTAGGTTACTTGGAGTCAATCCAAGTCAAACTAGGTCAAACGGGGTCAAAGGTTGACTTATAGTTGACTTTTGGTCAAAAAGTCAACTCTGGTCAACTCTAGGTCAACTCTAGGTCAACCCTAGGTCAAACTAGTCTAATGTTGACCAACTGTTGACTTTCAGTCAACTGGTCAACTCTAGTTTGGTTTCGGTCAAATCTAGTCGCTTAAAGACTAAGTTTGACTCTCGGTTGACTTTTGTTGACTTTTGGTCAAAATGGTCAACCGACGTCAAAACTAGTCTATGAGCACCATATTTGATCATTACCAACCAAAAGAATCAAGTTCTAACTCTATCTTAGACTCCAAACTCAAATACCCTATTCCTAGGTAAAGCCTATATTACCCTTACCATTTCCTTACCATGTATCATAAACCACTCCTCACACATAACACTCACTTATATCACACTCACAAGGCTTTCCTATAGGTTTCCTATTAGTCTACACATAGGCTAACCTATAGGCTACTAGATACACCACTCTAGGCTCTCACACACACACACAAAACTCATAGATACACACACACACACTAGGCTGAATTTATATGGAATGATATGTGGTGTTGGTGGACTGAAATTGGGGGTGTTATAGGGCTAAAATATGGAGGTTTTAGGACTGTCATATGGAGTGGTGTTAAGGATGTATCAAGGGACTGATTTGTGGCATGTACCATGGCTGATATGAGGGCAATAAAGGACAGCCACTTGGTGGTTTGGACTGAAATGTTAAGGGGTTTTGGTGGGGCTGTTTTGTAGGTAATTTCAGGATGTATATGGGGCAACAGGACAGCCAATATTGGCTAAGTCATGGCTGAATGTAGTGGTGTTTAGGGACGACAATGATGGAAAAAATGTGGACTATTTGACAGCCATATAGGCAGTATTTTGGGACAGCAAAGTGGGGGAAATGTAAGGCTATTTTGGGGTCAAAATAGGACAGCCAACTAGTGGTGTTTAGGACTGCTAACATTGGGATTTAAGGGGACTGAATTTGACTGAGTTTAGGGGGACTGTTGGGGCTGTCCCTGGACAGTCCAAATAGGGACTGAAATGAGCAATGTGGACTGTCATTGACAGCCATATGAGGGGGAAATTTCTGGACTGATTTCGAGTCAAATAGGACAGCCACAATGGGAAATTCCTAGGCTGTTTTGGACAGCAGGAAATGGGGAGAAATCTGGATAGGTTTGGCAATGTAAGGGGCTGTCATTTGGGGACAGCAGCAGCTGGGTTATCCCCTCTATGATCACTCACAAACCACCCTCTACTCACTCACTCTCCACTCCTTAATATAACACTCATCCCCTCTCAACCAATTACTCAAACACCACCACTACACACCACTCTACCAACACAAACACATACTTGGCCGAAATCTCATGCCCCCATCCAAACACAAATATCACACATTCCCACCATAATATATATATATATATATATATATATATATATATATATATATATATATATATATATATATATATATATATATTTTTTGACTGAGTTTAGGGGGACTGTTGGGGCTGTCCCTGGACAGTCCAAATAGGGACTGAAATGAGCAATGTGGACTGTCATTGACAGCCATATGAGGGGGAAATTTCTGGACTGATTTAGAGTCAAATAGGACAGCCACAATGGGAAATTCCTAGGCTGTTTTGGACAGCAGGAAATGGGGAGAAATCTGGACAGGTTTGGCAATGTAAGGGGCTGTCATTTGGGGACAGCAGCAGCTGGGTTATCCCCTCTATGATCACTCACAAACCACCCTCTACTCACTCACTCTCCACTCCTTAATATAGCACTCATCCCCTCTCAACCAATTACTTAAACACCACCACTACACACCTCTCTACCAACACAAACACACACACCAATACACATACTTGGCCGAAATCTCATGCCCCCATCCAAACACAAATATCACACATTCCCACCAAAATATATATATATATATATATATATATATATATATATATATATATATATATATCATGGTTTATATATATTAAAATATATATATATATATATATTTTTTTTTTTTTTATATATATATATTTTAATATATATAAACCATGATATATATATATATATATATATATATATATATATATATATATATATATATATATATATATATATATATATATATATATATATATATAGCCGGCTGGGTGGCGTTGCCACGGGCTTGTGCGAGGATGCCCGGACACCATAAAAAAAAAAATATATATATATATATATATATATATATATATATATATATATATATATATATATATATATATATATATATATATTTTTTATATATATATACATATATATATATATATATATATATATATATATATATATATATATATATATATATATATATATATATATTTATATTTATATATATATATATATATATATATATATATATATATATATATATATCACCATATATATACACATATTGATATAGATAATATGATACATTATGATACATAGTAAAACTCATTCTAAACACATAGTAAAATCTGGAATTAATATTATAACACATCAAATCAATACACAAATAAATCTACATGTGTCCAAATAGGGTTTTCCCCATTAGGACACGATCCTACTCATAGGACACCTCTACAAGTGTCCAAATGGACACGAAATGGACACCAATGGGCACAAAACCATGGGAGTCATTCCTATGGGTCAAAACCATCCTAATGCATGAAAAGAATGAGAAGGAGAAGGGATTTATACCTCCCGGTGACTCGAATCGACCCCGATACGCCACCGACACGTAGGAATACCAACGGACACGGACAAGCTCCGAATCCTCTCAAACTTGGGTAGCTCCTTCCTTGGCTTGAATGGAGAAGGAAGGAAGAAGATTTGGTGGAGAAATAGAAGGATTTGGTGATGATTTGAATAGGGATGGCTCTCTAATTAATTTGGGGAAAAATAAGAGAGAGAATGAAAGAAGAGATAATGTTGGATGGCTAGAGCCTATCCACTAGATGTGGCCGGCCAAGAAAAAAAGTTTTGTCCTATTAGGGAAAAGTCCAAAAGCCCCCTCTCTAGTCTATTTACTAATACATGGAGAGGGGTTTAAGTCGGGGGTAGTTTGGTCATTCCTAAAACACTAATCTCAATTAATCCTAACCAAATAAATTAGTCTTGTCACTAACTAAAATAACTAACATGTGGGCCATGGCTAACTAGTGTGTGGGCCCGCTAGAGTCAAAACTACCCCGGGTCCTCGATACAAGTCGGAATAAGTTAAAATTCGAACCCGACTCAAATAACCCCAAAATAATACAATAAATAAATAAATAATTCCAAAATAATTTTAAAGTAGAAAATTACCAAAATACCCTGTTCATGGAAACTGGGGGTGACAAATCTATCCACCTTAAAAAAATTTTGTCCTCAAAATTAAAACAAACATACACTGAATCACATACAGAAACAAAAATTATACCTCAGGGCTCGAAGAGATAAGGGAAACGCTCCCGCATGTCGTCCTCTCTCTCCCATGTAGACTCACCTGGAGAGTGATGTCTCCATACAACACGAACCAAGGGTATAACCTGGTTCCGGAGCACCTTCTTCCTACGATCTAGAATCTCTACTGGCTACTCTGGATAATGAAGAGCAGGCCCCACCTCGATCGCTGAATGGTCTAATACATGGCTGGGGTCTGCCACGTACCGTCTCAGCTGCGACACATGGAACACGTTGTGTACGCCCTCTAGCGTAGGCTGCAAGTCCAGCCGGTAAGCTACTGTACCGACACTCTCAAGGATAGTGAAAGGCCCGATGTAGCACGGACTAAGCTTCCCGCCTCCGCCAAAGCGAATCGTGCCCCGTGTCGGAGAAATCTTCAGGAACACCAAAGCACCAACCTAGACATAGAACAAGCTCAGCACACAGGACAAACAAAATCACAATCATCACAAACAGGAACTGAAACTAACCTCGAACTCTAACGGTCTTCTGTGACTATCAGCCCAATGTCGCTACCTATCCTGAGCACCCGAAGTCTGTCTCTAATCAACCTGACATTCTCAGCTGCATCCACTACCATCTCTGGTCCAAACAGCACCCTTTCACCAATATCGTCCCATGACAAGGGAGTACGGCGTCTCCGTCCATATAGAGCCTCGAATGGCGACATCTCTATACTGGCCTGCTAGCTGTTGTCGTAAGCAAACTCTACCAGGTGAAGATGATTCTACCAAGAACTCCCGAGATCTAGCACACATGTGCGAAGCATATCCTCCAAAGTCTGGATAGTCCTCTCCGACTGCCCGTCTGTCTGGGGGTGATAAGCGGTACTAAACTTGAGCGAGGTGCCCAAGCTAGCCTGCAAACTCCTCCAGAAGTGGGAAGTGAAACGGCTATCCCGATCTGAAACTATGCTCACAGGAACCCCATGCAATCATACGATCTGATGAACATACAGCTCTGCCAACCTCTCCGTAGACAATTCTACCTTGAAAGGCAAAAAGTAGGCCGATTTGGTCAATCTATCAACTATGACCCAAATTGCGTCTTCCCTCCAGGAGATCTGGAAGTCCGGACACAAAGTCCATGGTGATGTGCTCTCACTTCCACTCAGGAATGGGTAGTGGCTGTAGCAACCCACCAGGCCTCTGCCTCTCGGCCTTCACCTGCTGACAAACTAAGCAGCGAGATACAAACTGAGCTACCTCGCGCTTCATGTCGTACCACCAAACGTGCTCCCTCAGATCTCTGTACATCTTGTTGGCACTAGGATGCATAGAGTACTGAGAGCGATGTACCACCTAAAGAACCTCCTCCCGAAGCTTCCCACTCGAAACGCACAGTCTAGCACCGTGCCGCAGTGACCCATCTTCGACAATAGATAAATCGTCGAGCAACCCTGTCCGCACCTGCTCCCTGATGCTCCTCCGGGCAACGTCATCATACTGTGCTGATATGACTCTGTCCATCAACTCAGATTGAATCTACAAGCCCCACATCTGCACCTCCATGTCCGAAATAATCACCTCAATTTCTAAACTGTCCAGGTCAGCCAAAAGATGACGGTCTGATGTCAGATACATAGCCACTGGATACCTGCTCAAGGCATCTGCAACTACGTTGGCCTTTCCTGGATGGTACTGTAAGACGATATCAAAATCCTTCATGAGCTCAAGCCAACGTCTCTGCCGTATGTTCAGCTCCTTCTGAGTGAACACGTACTTCAAGCTCTTATGATCAGTAAAGATCTCAACCCGCTCTCCGTACAGATAGTGCTTCCACAACTTCAGGACAAAGATAACAGTGGCTAACTCTAGATCGTGAGTCGGGTAGTTCTTCCCATGAGGACGTAACTGCCTAGATGCATAGGTAATCATATTTCCGTGCTGCTGAAGTACACAACCCAGACCCCGGCCAGAAGCGTCGCTGTAAATCGAGAAACCACCGGTCCCAGACGGTAATGTCAAGATCGGAGCTGATGTCAACCTCTTCTTCAGCTCATCGAAGGCGGCCTGACACTCCTCAGTCCAGACGAACTCTACGTCCTTCCTGGTGAGTCTAGTCATCGGCTCCGTGATCCGCAAGAAATCTTGGACGAACATTCGATAGTAGCCCGCCAATCCCAGAAAGCTCCGAATCTCGGCAACTGTACTGGGCGTAGACCAAGACTCTACCGCAGCAATCTTCTTCTGGTCTACTGAGATCCCGTGCTCGGTCACAACATGACCCAAGAACTCGACCTAGTCCAGGAAGAACTCATACTTCGACAACTTCCCATACAACTACTCCTTTCTCAAAGTCTCGAGCACAATCCTCAGATGCTCCTCGTGCTCCTCTTGCGTCTTTGAGTAGACCAGGATGTCGTCTATGAAGACCACCACGAACTTGTCAAGGTACTCATGGAATACCTTATTCATCAAGTTCATGAACATAGCTGGGGCATTGGTCAACCCAAATGGCATCACAGTGAACTCGTACTGGCCGTACCGAGTCCGAAAAGCTGTCTTCGGAATGTCTTCCTACTTCACCTTCAGCTGATGATAGCCGGACCTCAGATCTATCTTCGAAAACACCTTGGCACCGCTCAACTGATCGAACAAGTCGTCGATCCTCGACAATGGATACTTATTCTTGATAGTAAGGTTGTTGAGCACCCTATAATCGATACACATGCGCATCGTACCATCCTTCTTCGGTACAAACAGGACTGGCGCTCCCCAAGGCGATGAATTGGATCTAATGAATCCCTTGTCCTGCAGCTCGTCGACCTGCTTCTTCAGCTCTGCCAACTCGCTGTTGTTGACCCTATAGACGTGCTGTGAGATAGGCTCAGCGCCCATCACTAAGTCTATAGAGAACTCAATGTCTCTATCCGGCGGTATCCCAGGCAACTCCTCGGGAAAAATATCCATGAAGTCAGCTATCAATGGATGCGACAATGCCTGCCCCGCCAGTAAAGCTCCGCAGAACCCATCTCCCGGCTCAGCTGCTCCTCTAGCAAACACAATCTCTGGCTCTTCCGGCGGCCTAAACAGAATCCTACCTCCTCTACAGTCTATAGTAGCATGGTGCATGCTCAACCAATCCATTCTGAGTACTATATCGTACCTCGAAAGGGGCTTTATGAGCAAGTACGCACCCAAAACTCGGCCTCCTACAGTAACTCTCCGCCCCTTGCAGATATTGTTAACCAGGATGATGCCTCCCCCGGTTAATATCTTGCAAGTCCTACCCAAAGGTTCAGCAATAATGTTGTGTCGCAGAGCAAAGGAAACAGACACAAAACTATGAGTGGCACCGGAATCAAACAAGGTAAAAGCAGGGAATGAATCAAAAAGAACGTGACCTGCCACTACATCGCCTACTGGCTCTGCATCCTCCTCTGCTGTCAGGGCAAACACTCTGCCCGCAGGGGCTCCACTCTGGTGCTGCGTAAAATGCTGTTGCTGAGTCTGAAGTGGAGGACCTCTATGCTGAACTGCTGGTCCTCTAGTCGGCTGCGCTCTGTCCTGGCCTCCTCGGACTCCCCGAATACGGTAGTCCTTCAGCTGGTGATCGGGCGCCCCACAGTATAAGCAGACGCCCAACCTCTTCCTGCAAACCTCTCTAGTGTGCCCTGACTTCCAGCAGAAGTTACACTGTGTAGCCGGCCTCTGATCCTGACCCTGACCCTGGTGCTGCTGGGCACGCGCCGGTGCCTGCTGAAACTGTAACTGAGGCTGCTGCTGCTGGAACTGCCTCTGCTGGAAATGTGGGCGCTTCGTCGGCCCTGCACTCGAACTAGCTCCAAGAGCGTCACTGCCCCTCTTCGGCTTGAGGCCGAAGTCCTCCTCAGCAATCTGTGCCTCCATAAGGATCTGCTCGAAGGTTGCGTCACGTCTCCCAGAGGTGCGAGCGCGTACTGCATGTATAAGGCCCCTCCGGAACTTTCGGGCCTTGCGGTCAACTCTGAACGGAGGATAAGCAATAAATATATATAAACTGTTGTTAGAGTAGAAAACCTACAGCGTTCCATGCCCTTTTTACGGTGAGGGCTGGGCGTTGTCACATACACGTGCCCTTATAGCGGGTGCGGGTCGTGACAGCACCCCTCATCCTGGACCAAACTAGGTACAAACCTGCTCAGGCGGAAGAACTCCGCTGCATACTCGTCTACGGACGAGTTCCCCTGCACCAAACTGGCAAACTGCCCCTCCAAAGCTGTCAAGGCTACATCTGGGTAGAACTTCTCCTTAAAGAGTTTCCTGAAGTCCTCCCAAGACAATCCCCTCACTGACGCACGCGGATCCGTACGGTACCAAGTCAGCGCTATATCGAAAAACTGGCTCGCTGCAGATGTCACCCACAGACCTCTCGGGACCTCCTCCAACTCCAGCCTCCGCTGGACATCCTCTAGCCATACGTCCGCGTATAGGATACCCTCGGTACCCTTGAACTCCCGCAGGTTCATCTTCCTGAAGTCGAGGTGCGTACCGGGCCTTCCCTGACCCTGTTGCTGTACTGGTGCTCCCTGAACTGTAGCCGGTGCACCACTCTCTACTGCTGCCATCGCTAGCTGATGTGAGTTCTCTATTGTCCGCCGCAACAACTCTGTCTGTGTGTTCTGAGTTTGCAATATCTGCTGCAGAAGGGCCATCATCCCTTGGATATCTGTCGGTAACTGAGGCGGCGGTGGAAGAACATCAGGGATGACCATGGATGGTCCCGCTGCTGGAGGTGGAAGACCTCCTGGAACCGTTGCTACTACTGTTCCTGCCTGAGGGGCAGGAACTGAGGTGGCAGCTCCCTCAAGTGCAGCTCCCGTAGCCGGAGGTGGAAGTCCTGCCGGATCGGGCCTCTCCGGTACAGCACTAGAAACCGCTGCCTGAGAGCGAGTGATCGTCATCCTGAGGATAGATTGAAACAAGGAATCAATATGGCACATGATAGGAATATCAAAGAAGGACAATTAAATTCAATGCAAAAGAATTTATCATGGTAATCAAAAGATCAGAAATTTCCTAACATGTGATTGAGTAACTCCTATTATACCCTAATCCTACGTCCTAATTGCAGGCTTGTAATTAGTACTCTAAGTCGAGCACCATTACGAGATCGCACTAATTACGACACGGACCTGCATGGGCTACCACAAAAATATGTTACGACCCGCACCCTGAAGAGGGGCACGAGCACGTGGTTACGTCCAGCCTACGCCGCAAAATCGGCGGTAGAACGCTGTATATAGGGTCTATAAATACTACGACTAAAATAGATAAATGTACCTGTACAGTATATACACTCCGAATGGAGGTGACATAGCAATACAGTCTCAATCACAAATATAAAACTAAGGTAGATAGCATGGAAAGGAAATATGATAGATAAAACAGGAAATGAGTCTAAGATCCACAAGTCAGAGCATACACAAACATCCAGAGTCTCAGAAAATATATATAATAGATACTACAAACTGAAATGTACTAGCTGGCTCGCAGGCCAGACAAACCTAACTAAACTATACTACTCAGGGTGAGCAAAGTCTAGTGGCTCTACCAACAAGCCACGGTCTAAGTCTAATCCATCAGACTCAACCCCATAGTAGGTCGGGCAATCAGCCTCTGAATCATCTGTAAAATTTGTCAATGGTATCCTGTCAGAAAAATGAGCAAGTACAAACACCAACAGCAGTTCCATATGAATTGAGAAATACTATAAGAGACAGTATAATAAAATACAAGACAAAGATATAGGCGACTTGGAAACCATTTGAAAGCCGAGTTACAACCCTTGAACCAAACAAGGACCGGAGTTATAACTCTTCTTTCAAACAGAAATTAGTCTCAAATCATGGCACAGTATAAAGACAGGTAGAGCATATGAGTAAAAAATCATAGCATAGTGGAAAGTACAGAAAGTAAAGCTGAACTGGAATATAAGATACGCTAATAAATATAAAAGGTAATTTGAACTATTAGAGCGATATGTGATCGGCTAGGGAGTCATGAAAGAGTTATCCACTTGGCCCGACAATCCGCGGTGTCCTCAACAGAGAGTCATGCCGTCCAATCTGGATAACTGGTAATGGGGTATCTGCTACACCCTACGTGAGGTGAGGGTGGCGCTAGCAATATAGTTACAGGAAGGCTTTGATCACATAACCCCTAATAATTCCCCCATCCTCGAATAGTATCACGGATCCGGACATGGCACGTCATGACACAAGGTTCGAGAGCAGGGGGCCAGCCTACTCCCAAATCAATGTCTATATAAGTACAGAAAACACAGAAATATCATATACCCATATACCAGGAAAGTCTAGGAATAACATCTTATGACAGGATCCGACGTATACTAGTCCGTGAACCGTCGTATCGGGAATCATGTAAAATACTACAACTGAATCGGATATAGTAGATATCAAGACAATGAAAACTATCAGTGAATGTACTCGCCTGTGGTCCTGAGCTGATAAGGTGAACAGACGCTCAGAGTGATCACAGACCTAAAATAAGGTATTATGAGTCAAACAGGGCTTAATACTGAAAAAGGAAACTAATTCAAGTCATGAATGCAAGTCTAAGTCAAATCTAGGTCAATCTAGGTCAGGCTGAGTCATACTAGTCATACTGGTTCATACTAGGCCATACTAGGTTACTGGAAGTCAATCCAAGTCAAACTAGGTCAAACGGGGTCAAAGGTTGACTTATAGTTGACTTTTGGTCAAAAAGTCAACTCTAGTCAAATCTAGGTCAACCCTAGGTCAAACTAGTCTAATGTTGACCAACTGTTGACTTTCAGTCAACTGGTCAACTCTGGTTTGGTTTTGGTCAAATTTAGTCGCTTAAAGACTAAGTTTGACTTTCGGTTGACTTTTGTTGACTTTTGGTCAAAATGGTCAACCGACGTCAAAACTAGTCTATGAGCACCATATTTGATCATTATCAACCAAAAGAATCAAGTTCTAACTCTATCTTAGACTCCAAACTCAAATACCCTATTCCTAGGTAAAGCCTATATTACCCTTACCATTTCCTTACCATGTATCATAAACCACTCCTCACACATAACACTCACTTATATCACACTCACAAGGCTTTCCTATAGGTTTCCTATTAGTCTACATATAGGCTAACCTATAGGCTACTAGATACACCCCTCTAGGCTCTCTCTCACACACATACAACTCATAGATACACACACACACTAGGTCGAATTTATATGGAATGATATGTGCTGTTGGTGGATTGAAATTGGGGGTGTTATAGGGCTGAAATATGGGGGTTTTAGGACTGTCATATGGAGTGGTGTTAAAGATGTATCAAGGGGCTGATTTATGGCATGTACCATGGCTGATATGAGGGCAATAAAGGACAGCCACTTGGTGGTTTGGACTGAAATATTAAGGGGTTTTGGTAGGGCTATTTTGTAGGTGATTTCAGGATGTATATGGGGCAACAGGACAGCCAATATTGGCGAAGTCATGGCTGAATGTAGTGGTGTTTAGGGACAGCAATGATAGGAAAAATGTGGACTGTTTGACAGCCATATAGGATGTGTTTTGGGACAGCAAAGTGGAGGAAATGGAAGGCTGTTTTGGGGTCAAAATAGGACAGCCAACTAGTGGTGTTTAGGACTGCTAACATTGGGATTTAAGGGGACTGAATTTGACTGAGTTTAGGGGGACTGATGGGGCTGTCCCTGGACAGTCCAAGTTGGGACTGAAATGAGCAATGTGGACTGTCATTGACAGCCACATGAGGGGGAAATTTTTGGACTGATTTAGAGTCAAATAGGACAGCCACAATAGGAAATTCCTAGGCTGTTTTGGACAGCAGGAAATAGAAAGAAATCTGGACAGGTTTGGCAATGTAAGGGGCTGTCATTTGAGGACAGCAGCAGCTGGGTTATCCCCTCTATGATCACTCAAAAACCACCCTCTACTCACTCACTCTCCACTCCTCAATCTAACACTCATCCCCTCTCAACCAATTACTCAAACACCACCACTACACACCTCTCTACCAACACAAACACACACACCAATACACATACTTGGCCGAAATCTCATGCCCCCATCCAAACACAAATATCACACATTCCCACCATAATATATATATATATAATATATATATATATAATATATATATATATATTATATATATATATATTATATATATATATATAATATATATATATATATATATATATATATAATATATATACATATATATATATACACATAGAGATTAATATATATCACCATATATACACATATTGATATAGATAATATGATACATTATGATACATAGGAAAACTCATTCTAAACACATAGTAAAATCTGGAATTAATATTAGAACACGTCAAATCAATACACAAATAAATTTACATGTGTCCAAATAGGGTTTTCCCCATTAGGACACGATCCTACTCATAGGACACCTCTACAAGTGTCCAAATGGACACAAAATGGACACCAATGGGCACAAAACCATGGGGGTCATTCCTATGGGTCAAAACCATCCTAATGCATAAAAAGAATGAGACGGAGAAGGGATTTATACCTCCCGGTGAATCGAATCGGTTCCGATACGCCACCGACACGTAGGAATCCCAAACGGACACGAATAAGCTCCGAATCCTCTTAAACTTGGGTAGCTCCTTCCTTGGCTTGAATGGAGAAGGAAGGAAGAAGATTTGGTGGAGAAATGGAAGGATTTGGTGATGATTTGAATAGGGATGGCTCTCTAATTAATTTGGGGAAGAACAAGAGAGAGAATGAAAGAAGAGATAATGTTGGATGGCTAGAGCCTATCCACTAGATGTGGCCGGCCAAGAAAAGAAGTTTTGTCCTATTAGGGAAAAGTCCAAAAGCCCCCTCTCTAGTCTATTTACTAATACATGGAAAGGGGTTTAAGTCGGGGGTAGTTTGGTCATTCCTAAAACACTAATCTCAATTAATCCTAACCAAATAAATTAGTCTAGTCACTAACTAAAATAACTAACATGTGGGCCATGGCTAACTAGTGTGTGGGCCCGCTAGAGTCAAAACTACCCCGGGTCCCCGATACAAGTCGTAATGAGTTAAAATTTGAACCCGACTCAAATAACCCCAAAATAATACAATAAATAAATAAATAATTCTAAAATAATTTTAAAGTAGAAAATTACCAAAATATTCCTGTTCATGGAAATGGGGTGACACATATAAACTGAATATAAGTATGCCACAAAGTCATAAGTAAAAGTAAAGTGTCCAACCATAACATGGCCCAACATCACCTCATCGAATTCGTGGACTACCCCTTTAACCAAACAAAGAAAAAGTAGCAAGCTATTTCGTGGTATGACACTACCCCATGCCATAGCTAGAAAGGAGTGTGACATGACATAAACTAAGGTCACCTAACCATTACTACGTTCATGCAGTTAAGAACAAACCTTCTACGCATAGGCACTTCTGGCTATAAATAGAATCCTATATAGTCCCCACTTGGGCACAAAGGACAAAGCGCATAACATTCCAATAACGTCAGTGGCCAACTTGAGAGGGTAAGCTTACCCATATCTCCAACGGAGCTTCTGGGTTACAAAGGAAATTATAATAGTGGCCCATACGATAAGAAAATGCTCCCCACCCTATGCACTTATCTAAGTCGTATCCACGACCATATGCCTCTACTAACTACCTAGTCTCCTAACATGCATCTAATTGGCAGTTAGACCTAACGCACGTCCCATATGTCCGGTGATCAGCCAATACGCAAGTCCGGAGTCTATATGCTACTCACAACTCACATACATCTCGTGGCACATCTGTGTCAAAGTTTATGAAAATGCACTAAACTAGTGGTAGTCCCTTAACTCTAGGTCCATATGCAAATTTAAAGACAAGAAAGAAAATATGACTAGTATCATGTATAACTGAAAGCAAGTAAGTAAATCATAAACTGTAAAAAGGATGCAACTAGAAGAACTGGAAACAAACATGCAGTAATATACAATAAACAATAAAGATGCAGAATAAATAAAACAGTAAATATGGCAAGATATGTTGTCTGGTGGTGTACGATGATCTGACATGTTTCGATTTGTCTGATAGCCATGTTTGATGTGCACGAGTCCGAATTCATGAGGTGTTAAGAACGAATGATTAGTCAGGTTAGTGATGACAACCAAGAGAATTTATGGAATAAATAATATATATTTTTAGAAAATATTTTTATAATATTTAAAATTTGTTTTTATTAGTTAAAAATAATTTTATGAAAATATTTGAAAATGTTTTTATGTATAATAATTTGGAAATTACATTTTTTATTAGTCAAAAATATTCTAGATAGATAGTTGGAAATACCCTAACAAAATATTTGCATAATAGCAATAATAATAATAATAATAATAATAATAAAATAATAATAATAATAAAGTTCATAATAATGATCCATACATATATTGTTAACATGGAAATAGTAAAGATAAATAATAATAATAGTAATAATAATTATCTAATAATAATAATAATAATAATAATAATAATAATAATAATATTATTATTATTAGTATTATAATTATTATTATTACAATACAAGTTAATATACAAGTACTTATACATAGTAAATACTTATACTGATATTTTAATTGAAAATTAAAACTAATAAAATACTCTAATAAAATACCTTAAAATAACTGATATATATAATAATAGTTATAATATTTTTCCCAAAAAAATCTAACAGCAGCAGCTGCTGCTCTCATTTTTAACGAGGAAAAGAGTGAGAGAAGTGGGATGGAGGAAAACGAGGGCGGAGAGCATAGTAAAGAGGAGGAGTTGAGGGTTGAAGGAGAAGAGGGCAGAGTGACGATCAGAGGAGAGAGGGGAAGAAGGAGGAAGAGAAGAGCAGGAAGATCTCATCTAACCGGGCGGAGGAAGGTGTATGCATACGCCGCATACGAAGGTGGTTCGGCGAGCGGCACTCGTCAAGACGGCGCGCGACTACGACAAGGAGGGGTGGCTCAAGCAGAGGCTCGACAGATCCGGGTCTCAAGCGGCTGGTCGGAGACAGGGGCTTCACCGGAGCTCGTATGGCCACGACACAACAGGGCGGAGGCGCGGTGAGGCTGGGCCGGTGCTAGGGTTCAGGTGAGATTTTTTTAGGTTTTGTTTGGAGTTGGAGGTTTTGCTGTGGTGGTGGTGATGATCATGGTAGTGCTTTGGCCGACGGGAAGGAGGGCATGAAGAGGGTGGCGTGGATGATGTTGGCGGTAGTGACGACGGCGGTGCCTCGGGTACAGGCGGTAGTGAGGGTGTGGTCGGTGGTGTTGGGCGTGGCTATTGACGACTCAGGCGGGATCGGGTCTGTGGTAGTGGCGGTCGTCTGTGGGAGATGGAGCGACATTTTTGGGAACGACATGGAGGAGTAGTACGACAGTGGTGCAGCGGCAGGAAGGTGGTCAAGGAAGACAGGGTCGGGGCCGGGGTGGAGCGGGAAGAAACATGGGCGCCTGAACGGTTTAAGGTTAGGGTTAGTTTAGGGTTAGGAAATTGCGTCCATGTATCGGACACAAAAAGGTGACAAATTGGATGTATCCGGTGTGTCAGACACGGAGAGGAAAATATAATTGTAATGATAACATATTAGAAAGACACTCGGGGTCGGACCCGAGGCCGTCACAACTGACACGAAAAAAGTGGACACAGACACGATGCACACACACTTGTGAAAAAATATTGGCTATAAAATTTCCATGAGAAAGAGAAACGGGACCTCTCCTTATATAGGTGTGAAGGCCCCTAGTTGGATAAGGACTAGGATCGTTTATACTCCCATAAGATAAATCACAGGTTAATTCAAATCAATTTAAACCCAATTCAAAATCTAAATCCAAATTAAATCTAGATAATCCCATCTTTAATTTAAAAGCTATTTAAAATAAATCAATAAAATCATATTCCAATTTAAATCACCATATTTAATTAAACAAATTTTAAAAATATTTTTTATAATAATAATAATTTATAATAATTAATTTAAAAAATCATAATAGATTTTTAAATATTTGAAATACCTTTTGATAAATAAATAAAACAGTTACAAATAGTTTTCGAAAATCAAAGTAGACATAAAATTAATCTCATGTACCTCGCATAAATCGTATATTTACGTAAACATTAATTTTCTAAATTATTACTATACTTTTACAATAAATAGAATAGCCTTTTTACATAAGTAAATAAAAGATGGATAAAATACGATATGCTATATTTTATAACCCAACAAGATAAAATATAATTTCAAAAATATAGAACAAAAATATATAAAATAATATTTTTCACATATACGTATTCGCACTCGACGTTCAAATACCAAAACTAAAAATCAATACCAAATAAAGTAATTTAAAAAATTATAGTAAAAATTCAGGGGGCTTACATCCTACTCAACTTACAAGAGTTTTTTTTCTCAAAATTTAGGAATAACTAGGGTAGGTAGGGTTGAGGAGATAGAATGAGTTTATCGATAAGAAATTACTATTTAAATCATTGGGCGAGGAGAAGAAACGACATTAAAAATAGATAATTTAGATAATCAACATTTAGATAACTAGGAAAATAAACTCAAGGATATAGTTAGATGATGATGATGTTAGGGTTATATACTAAAAGCATCACATTTGTATTAACTTTATTTCCTTAAATTTTGAATGAGAATCATATGGGCAAATGTTTGCATATTGTATTTGTTGTAAGTGTTAATGAAGTATCTGATATTCTATTATAGATAATATGGTGTGTGATGTCACACAGAAGATCATATTATCAGCTTCCTATAGAATATATAAATAGTTCACAACCTAGATGGACTTGGACAATCCATTGGAAAGGTTGTAGTGTAATATGGTATTAGTCCATCTTGACTATAGGTTTACACTAGTACACTTTGTGTGTATTGAACAAGACCACTTGAGGTTGTTCTCTTTGTACTAACTACATAAAAGAACAAACACCTCTGTTATTATGGATGCTTGTGCTCTTAATTCGGATATAATATAGACATGTATATGTAGTGTGCATTACTTTGACTCATAAAAGAGTGAGATTCATTATGGATCAACAACCTCTATGAATTGGGTAATAACATCGTATGTATGATGGCTTGTTGATTATAAAAGGAATCCATGTCCCAATACGTCGGATTGATGATGTTCCCTTAAGGAGCTCATAAGAATTGTCATGTAAATCCTACAGGTAGATTATATCTGACATGACAGATAAAGTTGAGTGGTACTACTTAAGGATAAAAGATATCGATCAATATAGTTGTCAGTAACTTAATTTGATCGACGGACATTCGATATCTTAACATGGGGAGCCAACCGAGCATATAAAAGGAGCCCATAATCATAATTTAGGATTAGGAAGGTAGTGCAACAATAGCTATCTAGTAGACTGAGCTATTGTTAATGGGCCTGGGTTGTGTGTTCGGGCTGAACACGGGATACACAGATCCGTTAGGAGACATATCCCTAATTCTCTCATGGTCCCTACCGTAGCCTTATATATATCCTCTATTCTCTGACCCATATACTTATCAGAAATAAAAAGCTTTTTCTAAATTCGTGATTAACGTAAGGAGAGAAAGTGAGGGCTGCCAAGGAGAGAAAAGGTTGGGAGATCGTCGCCCATACGACGTCCAACCCGAGGAAGCAATACGTACAGAAGATCTTGGGGTCGTGACTGCTCGAGATTATTAGGAACTGTTGTCTTCTTCCCATCGCAGGTATAATTCGTGAACAACTAGTTTCTGCCTATGAAGGGTTAGAACACGTTTATATTGTTTAACTTTCTACTGATCAATATGCACACCAAACTAGGGTCTTGGGAATCCCCAGTTCCATCAATTGGTGTCATATCCAATTTTGGATCTGCATATTGATTGATACGTCCATGTTGTCCAATAAAACTTGCGTTGTGTAATAGTCGATGTAGATCTGTTCTAACTCGATTTTGCAGGCATCTTAGATCCAACTATTATGGTCCAATGCATATTTTGTTTGTGTTGTTTAAACTACGGACATATCGTGGATGTTGTTGTTGTCTAGATGTGATTAGAATCACGAGGGTTGATCATGCTTATAATTTTAATTTTTCAATCTATATTATGTGTGAACTCCTTCGGGAGGCATATGATTGATATAATTTTAGTTATTTTCTGATCAATCGTGGTGGCGGTGGTGGTTGTTCTAACGTCGGACGAGATGCTGGTTTTAAGCAGTCCAAAGAAGACAGATGATTTTCGATGAAGGAATCGACAACCAAAACCTAAAAAAAATTGGGCGCAATGCCCGATTTTGGATTCGGATAGTTGAGGATGGAGCAGGAAAGATGACCATAATAGTTGGATATTTTTCTTCTGTTTGTTGTCATTTTGCTTATTCTGATTATGCATGTTTATTATTCTGTGGATTTTTTTTGAAAAACTAAGCTTGCATTAATAATGGACAACATGGACATAATATCAACTAGTAGAAAATCTTTATTGTTAAATAACTAAGTGGGAGAGGATATTTATTTAGCATAAATCATATGGTCTCTATTACTGGTTTGTAGGTGATGTAATTATACTTGTGCGTTGGCTTTAGTGCCTTCCTCCATATCGGATGAGTATAATTATGGATCACCAGTACAAACTTTGTTAGGGATAATTGTAGAAAGTTACCTAGTATGTGTTCACTTCTCTATCTGAAGGAACTCATAAGGTAATTGACTTAGTATTAAGTAATGGTATACACTTAGATACAAATAATGGTATCCTCCCCCATCGGAGTCACTGCTATTATTTGTATGATCAGAGCAAGACCAATATATTGATTTTATTTGTCATAAAGTTATGTTGACATGATAGTAAAATTAATAAGAAAAACCTACTTAAACAAAGTTGAATTTGTATACGTCCACACTATAGTGACATGCTAAATTCATGGTTTTCAAGGTGTTGGTAAATTTCTTATTATTGTTTTGAGGAAATTAATATTTAATTAATTCAAAAAGTATTTTTTGCCCTACATAATTTTTATTTATATGATTCTTAGAATTTCAAAATGGGTTCCTTTAGTCCAATTATGGTAATTCTTAAAGAAAACAAACTTACTGGACCTAATTATATTGACTGGAAACGTAATTTAGACATTGTCCTGACTGCTGAGGAGTACAAATATGTACTTGTTAAGAATGTCCACCTAAGCCTGATGCTAACTCTGATGAAGAGGTCAAAGAGGCTTATAAGAAGTGGAAAAAGGCAGATGAGAGACGGTATTACATTCTGGCATCTATGTCAAATGTACTGCAACATCAGCATTAGGCCATGGCCACAGCTTATGACATGATGTATAACCTCAAGGAACTCTTCGGACATCAGAGTAGAGCAGCTAGGCAGTTTGCTATGAAGTATTTGATAAATATAAAAATGGTGAAGGTACACGAGTAAAGGACCATGTTCTCAAGATGATGGGTCATCTGAATAAGATGGAGATCCTTGGAGCTGAAATAGATAGGGAATCCCAGGTCGATATCATTCTCGAGACTCTGTCTAAAAGTTTTGACAATTTTTGCCTTAACTACAACATGAACAAAAGATGTATAGTTTGGCAGAACTTGCAAAAGAGCTACAGGATGTCGAATCTCTCTTTAGGCAGAGTGGTCATTTTTATTTCTGAAAAGGCTTCTACTTCTAAGCCAAAAGGCCGTAAGAAGAAGAATAACATTCAGAAACAAGCAACTCAGCAAAGAAGGGTATGGGACCTCAAGGCGCTGTGAAAATACCGAAAGGCAAATATTTCAAGTACAAAGGGTCAGGACATTGGAAGAGTGACTGTCCACTTCTCAAACAAGGGAACAAAGAAGGTATATCTCATTTACTAGTAGTTAAAATATGTTTAGCAGCGTTATCTACCGACATGGTGTGTAGAAACAGGATCCACTAATCATGTCTATAATTGTAGGGGTTCCAGGAAATCAGGCATCTCAGTGATGGAAAGATATGCTTATTTATGGGTGACGCTACAAAAGTAGCGACCGTTGCATTAGGAATATTACTTTATCTTTTGGTAGAAATAAGTCTTTGACATTGAGAGATTGTCTTTATGCACCTTCACTTAGAAGGAATTTATTTTCTGTTTCTATATTAGTTAAGGATGGATATTCAGTTTATTTTAATGACAGTATTGTTATTAGAAAAAATAAACATTTTATTTGTCCTTATGCATTAGTTGATAATCTGTATGTTATTAATCCTATTTTGCCTACAACAACTTACGGAAATGAATAATATGTAAACAAACTTAAATAAAAAAAAGAACCTTCTTGTATGAACCAAATACATCTTTGGCACTTTCATTTTGGGCATATTAACCTAAGAAGGATTCAAAGACTGGTTGAAGATGGACCTTTGAGTTCATTGGAAATGGAGGCACTATCAGTCTGTGAATCCTGCTTGGAAGGTAAAATGACCAAAAGGCCTTTTACGATAAAGGTATAGGGCCAAAGTTGTGTTGGAATTGGTTCATTCAGATTTGTGGGACCTATGACTATCCAGGCTAGAGGTGGCTTTGAATATTTTGTCACATTTATTGACGATTATTAAGGTACATATTATATTTGATGTGCCATAAGTATGAGTGATTTGAGAAATTTAAAGAGTACAAGGCTGAAATAGAGAAACGTCATGGAAAATGTATCAAGTAACTACGATCAGATCGTGGTGGTGAGTACCTCTTTGGAGAGTTTATGAATTATTTATCAGAGGCTGGGATTACATCCTAATTGACTGTACTTGGAACGCCCAAGTAGA
>JANAVB010013788.1:0-50532 GCA_029216955.1 Iris pallida | reverse complement strand
TCATGTATCTAGACAGCCGTGACCGTATGCGAGGTAGATTTCACTTCTATATACGTAGCTAGCTGTGTCGGTCCTCCGCTCTCCAGTATTCTGGTTCTAGGGCGTGATACAGTTTAAGTGGTGGCCCATGCAGGTGTTGTAAATCAAGATGTGTGGGGGTTTTACCGAATAAATGTCTCAATCAGCACTCGCCCTTGATCTCTACTTGTGTCTCCTAATCTTTTTAAAATCTTGAGCTGATCACATACTTATATCCTCGATCTATCTTGGTCCTTCCTTATTGTTTCCTATATCATTTCTTCAGTGGCATTGTTCCTGGTCCTGCCGATCAGCCCAGCGGAGCACCTCCATTGAACCAGCAACAACCTGGGGACCAAGCCCAATACTCTGGAGCAGCCTCCCGAGTCATGTATTTTCGGGATCCAGAGCCCCTAGTTCAACCCGTCCAACTTACAGAGCCTGATAATGGGACCCTGGTGGGACTCATCTGGAAATTTCTTACATCACAAGATCGTCGGGGCGATATCCTGTACCAGACATATAAGATGCCATGGACAGAGTTGGTTACCAAAGGAACAATGCGGCCAACAACTTCAAGCGCCTGAACCCTCTTTTTTTAACAGAAGTGAAGATGCTATTACTGCTGATGCTTGGCTTCAGGACATAGAGGTTATCCTGGTAGCAGCTAGGATTCCTGAGGATGAGAAGGTGGTCGTTGTACGCCTGCAATTATTGTACTTAGTTCGCACCTGGTGGGCGATGCTAGCAGTGGGTTTGGCGATTCCCGTGTTATGGGCGGTATTCAGCAAAAAGTTCTAGACGAAATATTTTGACGTAGTAGCTCGCTATGATCTGCAGACGAGATTCACCAATCTTAAGCAGATGGAAAGAACGGTCGATGGATATATGGCCGAGTTTTCTAAACTTAGTCGATTTACTCCCGCCTTGGTGGCAACCGAATTGGACCGAGCCCAGCGATTCCAGCAGAGACTCCACCTAGAGATCATTATATCAGTGGAGCAGTTTGAGCACCAGATGTTTGATGTCGTCTTGCGAGTAGCGAAGAGGCATGAATATATTTTACAGAGGATTGTAGATAGAAGCGGAGGACGAAAGAGGTCCCATAGATAGATATTCCAGTCATCAGCACCAGCTCCGGCAACTAGGGCTTTGACTAGTGGAGCTCCTAGGAGGGCGACCTAGTTTCGTCGGTTCAGCACTCGATGTCGATGTATCCTCAGCAACAGAAGCAGAAGCAGTCTTCTGCAATGGGCTGCACTCATTGTGGGACAGGATATGTAGTATTAGAATATTGCAGAGCGCAGGGATTGTGCTTGGCTTGTGGGCACCGGACCACAAGATAGGTCTTGTCCCAATAGAGCCAGTTCATCGTCATCAAACTAACCAGTCCATCGGTTAGGGTCCAGCACCAGGGCAACAACAGTAGCAGCTTTCGAGGCCATTGCCATATCAGGCTCAGCAGTATGCCCAAGCTCAGATTCAAAACAAGCAGAGGTCACCAGCAGAGGGGACCAGCACCAAGAGGATAAAGTCAGGCTATGGCTCTGACGGTAGGTAAAAAATTGACATCAGGTGAGGTGGTGACAGGTACCATTCTCGTTAACTCTTTTCCAGCATCAGTATTCTGATTTAGGTGCATCGCATCATTTATGTCTGCACGATTCGTAACACGGATAGGACTGGAGCCCGAGTCATTGTCAGTAAGGCTCAATATACTTACTGGTAACGGTCTTGTGGGTAGATAGAGTCTATTTCTCGTGTCGAATCGTTGTTAGCGGTATAGAATTCCCTGCTAGATTGATAGAATTTTCGATGGCCGACTATGATGTGGTCCTAGGAATAGATTGGTTGAAGGATCAATACGCAAGAATAGACTGCCATATTGGTAGGATTATTTTTGGTATTTCAGACGAACCAGAGTTTTTATTTTCCAGAGGCGAAGTAGAACCTTCTCCACCAGTCTTGCGGATGGAAATTACAGTAGCAGTTCAGTTTCCTAAAGTAGTAGAAGAGTTTCTTGATGTATTTTTCGAAGAGCTTCCAGGCATGCCCCTAGAGAGGAGATAGAGTTCACCATTGATTTGCTTCAAGGGACGGCACCAGTGTCAGAGAGAGCTACAGAATGGCATCTTCAGAGTTAGAGATATTGTACAAGATGATTGAAGAACTCGGAACCAAGGGATTCATTCGTGCTAGTGGATCACCTTGGGGAGCTCCGATACTTCTTTTGAAAAAAAGGATGGTATGTCAAGATTATGTTTTGATTATCGTACCTTGAACTCTGTAACAATCAAGAACATATATCCTCTACCAAGGATAAATGACATATTTGATCAACTCAATGGAGTGGCAATATTTCGAAGATTAACTTGCGATCAGGGTACCATCAGATCAGAGTTAGAGAGCAAGACATCTAGAAGACAGCATTCAGATCAAGATATGGACATTGGAAGTTCCTTGTTATACCTTTTGGAGCGACCAATGCGCCAGCCGTATTCATGGACCTCATGAATCGTTTTTCATGCCCTATTGGACCAGTTCGTGGTAGTGTTTATAGATGACATCTTGGTCTATAGCATGAGTGAGGCAGCATGAGCAAGATCACCGTATAGTTTTTTCAGATTTTCAGGAAACACCAGTTGTATACGAATTTTAGTAAGTACAAATTTTGGCTTGATCACATTTCGTACTTAGGTCATATCATCACCAGAGGTGGAGTGGAAGTGGACTCCCAGAAGATAGTGGCTATAGAGACATGGCCAGTTTCTAGCACCGTTGCAGAGGTTCGCAGTTTCCTGGCTATTACCGATGATTTGTATCAGACTTTGCTCGAATTTCAGCGCCCTTGACTCAGTTAACCCGCAAGGATGTACATTTTGCTTGGACAACAGAGTGTCAAGTTTATTTGAGAAGTTGAAACAAGGCTTGATGATGGCACCCATTCTCACGCTTCCCGATAGGACTGGAGGATTTTCAGTCTATTGTGACACTTTTGACAAGTGATTAGGATGTGTCTTGATGCAGCATAGTAAGGTAGTAGCTTATGCATCACGTCAGCTTCATGATCATGAGAGGAATTATCCAACCCACGACTTGGAGTTAGCAGCGATAGTTTTCGCACTTAAGCTATGGAGACATTACCTATATGGAGATCAGGTGGGGATTTTCACCGACCACAAGAGTCTTAAGTATGTGTTTATCCAGAAAGATCTCAACATGCGTCAGAAAAGATGGCTAGAGCTACTTGTGGATTATGACATCAACCTGCAGTATCATCTCGGGAAGGCCAACGTAGTAGTATATACATTAAGCAGAAGAGCTGGAGTTTATTTCCTAACAGCGCAACCAGAGTTATTAGCAGACCTTCAGAAGTTGGGGATAGAGATAGTTCTCCCTACCAATGTGGTATTGATAACCAGTATACAAGTTCAGTCCAGCATAGTTGAGAGGATCAAGATGGCACAATCAACAGATTCCAAGCTACAACGGCTCAGGACAGAATGTGAAGTAGGGCGAAGACCCGAGTTATGCATTCACGAAGATGGTATACTCCGTCATGGAAGGCATCTTTGTGTACCAAGTGGTGATATCAGACAGGCGATCATGGCAGAGGCTCAAAGTTCTCAGTATTCAATTCATCCTGGTGGCACGAAGATGTACCGAGACATCCGTCAGTATTTCTGGTGGAGTAGTATGAAGAGGGAGATAGCCCGGTTTGTCTTCCGATGTTTAGTTTGTCAATAAGTTAAAGTTGAACATAAGAGACCAGCTGGACTTCTTCAACCGTTATCGATCCCAGAGTGGAAGTGAGAGCATGTAACCATGGACTTTGTAACTGGGTTACATAAATCCTCGGCTGACAGGGATGCTATATGGTTTATCGTTGATCGTCTCACGAAGGTAGCTCATTTTTGCCCATTCAGAATTGGTCAGTCGACGGATCAGCTGGCAGAGATGTACTTCAGGCAGATTGTTAGAGTGCATGGAGTGCCAGTTAGTATCATATCAGACAGAGATTCAAGATTTACATCGCACTTTTGGCGGAGTCTTCGAGAGAGTTTGGGGACTCGTCTCAAGTTCAGTTCAGCTTATCATCCGCAGACAGATGGTCAGTCGGAGCGCACGATCCAGATTCTTGAAGATATGTTGCGGTCTTATACGCTTGATTTTGGTGGTTCGTGGGAAGATCCACTACAATTAGTGGATTTCTCCTATAATAATAGTTTCCAGGCCAATATCCAGATGGCTCCATTTGAGGCACTATATGGCAGAAAGTGTAGATCACCTTTAGCCTGGGATGATGTAGGCGAGAGGCAGATGCTTGGTCCAGAGATGGTTACACAGACTATCGAGGTGGTCAGACAAGTTAGAGATCATCTTCGAGTTACACAAGATCGTCAGCGCCATTGGGCCGATTCTCATCGGCGCCCTCTTGAGTTTTCTATCGGCGGCCACGTATTCCTTAGGATCTCGCCTACCCGTGGCATCATTCGATTTGGCGTACGGGAAAAGCTTAGTCCTAGGTATATAGGACCGTTTGACATTCTCGAGCGAGTAGGTGATGTGTCCTATTGTCTCGCTCTTCTGTCGTCTTTACGTGAGGTACATGACGTGTTTCATGTATCCCAATTACGACGGTACATCCTGGATCCGAGTCATGTCCTTGATCATTCAAAATTGGTTGTTGGTACCAACCTTTCGTATGAGGAAAGGCCCGTATCCATATTGGACGAAAGAGAGAAGGTACTCAAGAACAAGACTATTAGTTTAGTCCGTGTTGCTTGCGGTCACCACTCTTTGGGTGAGTCAACGTGGGAGCGTGAGAATTATATCTGCTCGCGATATCCACACCTGTTTGACTCATAAGGTATAATATCTTCCTTATTCCTTATGCTCTAAATTCTTTGCTTGCATGAATGTGTCACGACCCGCACCCAGTGTATGGACACGAAAAGTGGGTACATCCAGCCTACACCGCAATGTCGGTGGTAGAACGCTGTTCTAGGTCACTATCTCATCAATAACTCACGTAATTATATAATGTACTTTTTAAAATCTTAACTCCAAACGGAGGACAAGTATAGATATAATGAAATCACAATCACAGTCTAAGCACGATATGATGACACAGAAGTTTATAACTAAAGACTAAATAACAACAACAAATATAAACTACTAAATAATAATATCTCAAACAAACTCAAAACACCACTTATTACAAAACAAGTTCTAAAAGAGAAACTAAACCGTAAACAAGTAATCTACTCCAAGTTCTACTGGTCCTCTAGGCTAGCTGTGAATCTCCAGGTTACCTGTAATATTTTCAACAGGTCCAGTCAGGACAGGAACGAGCACAGTACATCTCACGCAGTTCATATCATGACAAGAAATATAAGCATGCTGTAGAGTAAGATACATGAAACGCTGAAAGAAAGTACATGTAGTAAAAGAGAGAAAACTGTAATATAAATAGCTACTATAAGTAGAGAACTATCAGTGACTAGTGATGTAGAGTACAAGATAGACATGTGAACGGCTTAAATTTGTACATAATTATTCTAAGAGTTTGCACACGATTACACTACTTTGGAATTGTTCACATAATACTCTCCTGTATCCCAATCAATATACAAGGATCCAGACAAGTTATGTTATTGTACATGATTTCACATGGGGGCCCATAAATGGGTGCACATGAAGTATACATGAGGGCTCTGTGAACATGAGAGTACATGAATCAAAAGAGTACACATGAATGGTGAAAGCACCGGAGTACATGATGAAAGTGAAACGCATATGACATGACGTAACTCGATGCTCCCGAGGGGGATAACATCTCATGAAGGGATCCATATAGTACCAAACCATGTTAACAATGTGACAACATCAAGTAAAGTAATCTAGATCTTAAATATAAATCCTATCAAGTATGAAACGGTCAGAGAATGTACTCGCCTGATACCCTGAATAGCTGATATAAAAAGATGGCCAACTGGAGTTACAGAGTCCTAGTTAGAGCAACACAGGTTATAAAGAGTTCAATTTATATGGTAATTGAAATTATAATGCAATCTACATGAGTCTAAGTCAATCTTGGTCAAAGTCAACTCTTGGTCAACTCTGGTCAACTATAAAGTCAAACTAGGTCAACTCCAGTCAACTGTGGTCAAACTAGCTAGGGTTGGGTCAACAATGGTCAACTAATCTAGGTTAGTCAATTCTAGGCCTAAAGAAACTAAGTCTATGTAAATCAAGTATCCAAGATAGCTACTAACTCATAGCCTAAGTCACTTGCTAAACCAAGCACAAAACTAAACCATAAGCTAACAAGGCACACAAACTTAGTCATATAATATATATATATATATATTATTCAAATTCACATATTCATATACATAGATATATATAGGAAAGCTACATATATAGCCACATACATATATATAGAGAGAGAAGGAGAGGTAAAAGAGTAAGTGAGTATGTGTGTGTGTGTTTGGCATGTGTGTAAAAGGATATGTGTTAATGTTCTCAGATTTAGTGATAGGCAGGTGTATGTGACATGGGATACATGGTGTCAAAGGGTGTATGAATGCATGTGTGTAAAAGGTTATAGGTTAACTCAGTTTATAGAAATGCATACATACATACTTATATTGCATACATGCATACATACATATCATATATGCATACTTGCATTCATTCATGCACCTATACATACATACATAGATGCATACATACATATTTGAATACATTATATACTTGCATACATTATATTCATATATGCATACTTTACATTATATTACATTCATTCCTGCATAAAAGCATACATATAATATATGCATACAAACTCATATATTTAAATCAAAATATATGTGAATACATACATTACATTACCTTAACACACACACATATATATATATATATATATATATATATATATATATATATATATATATATATATATATATATATATATATATATATATATATATATATATATATATATGTGTGTGTTAAGGTACAAAATCCTATATAATTCAAAAGTCACAAAATGATCAAAATATCCTTAGCCTAAAAAGTTGTAAATAGTCGTTCTAAGCACATGGTTAGGTTCCCATGGTCATGGTTAGTCTCTAGGCTCAACAGTTCTAGGGTTCACTAGCTAACACATCAAAATTATAATTTACCAATTTTAAATAGTATTAAATTAATTAAAAATTCTCATAAATCATAAATTCTATTATTAAATAATAAACATTTACAAAAGTTTAAAATTATCCTTATTTTAAAAAAGTGGGTGTTACAAGTCTACCCTCCTTAGAAAATTTTGTCCTCGAAATTAAGATGGTCGTACTTCTTCTAGAGTCTCGTCCCCAACAATCATGGTCTTAGAAGATCATCTAAAACATACAATTTGAAAGAATAACTGTCACGACCCGCACCCGCTTTTCGGATACGAGACATGTCCAAGCCAGCCTACGCCGCAGAATCGACGGTAGAACGCTGTCAAGCCCACAAGAAATAAATGCTCAAAATATAACATTTGTTGCTCATTCATATTTCTAAATTTGTTACAATATTTACAACATTTATAATTAAAGAAAATATATGATTTTACAATTAATGAAATTGATACAACTGCTATCTATTTCTAGGTTTCTGCCTGCAAGTACACCCGTATCTCCCAAGCTAAGTGAAGCCACAGCTAACCTGAAAAATAATGGTTTCCAGTCAGGAATGGAACAAGTACAAAAACCAACGGCAATGCAAAAACACAATAGAATTAACAAGACATGAAATAACATATAAGAGGTGAAAGCTAGAAGATACTGATGACATGGTACGGTGGAGAAGTAAAGAAAAAATAAAAAAACATCTACCTATGTGGTATGAAATATCTTTTTCGACATGTGAACGGCTAGGAGGTAAATCCGGCACCTGCATGTGTCGTGTACAGGTGCTATTGTTCACGAATAGACATCATGGGAATAGTTCTGGGTAGTCCACATGTCTACTAAGATATTTCCCCTTCCGACTACTCAGTGTGACGAACGTGTCAACAAGCAGCAAGTTATATATATAGACATGAAATAATAAGACTATATGTCACATCAGAAAGTGCACATCAGCAAGTTATATATATAGACATGAAATAATAAGACTGTTCTAACCATCCATATATCCTACTATCCTTCTGGTGAGCCGGAGGGGTCACTACCTCCTGAGAAGACTAACATCCTATATGAAAATGATAGTCAAAATCAACAGAGATTTAGCTATAAAAGGTTACTAGTCTAATGTCAACTAGACTACCATACCTAAGAATAAGTCCTAATACAAGCTATCAAACCATTATACTATGAAAGAGTTATAACTAATGAAGTTCTACAAAGAATTAGACTAGTTATCTGAAGTTATCCCTACTCCTAAGTTTAAGTGATGATGAAACAAAACAATTTTTTTTTTGAAAAAGACTGAAACGAAAGGTAGAGATGATATGTTCAAAAATTCTCCCAAGATACAATCTGATAATCATATGGTCTGTCCAATCATGATAGACCTTCTATGTCAAACTCCCAACAATCAAGGTCTAGAAAATTCTATCTAAAAGCTCACAAACATGGTCCTAATGGTCATAATTTCATAGTCTCGAACAGGGTCACTATACTATCTATCACAACACAATACATCCTGACAGGTACTAATGGAATCACACAACAAGATAGAAAAGAATGACAGGAAGGACAGACCTGCTAACTCGTCACTAGCAGCGTCGGTCTCCACGACCGTCAGTGCAAAAGCCCTGCCCCTCTGGGTATATCCCTCTGATGGTGCGGGGCATGATTCTATGCTACAGGTGGCCTAGCCCCTCTATCTAATCCATAACTTAAGCAACATCCATGCTGATATCCTATTCCATACTAGGGCACAATCTATATGGTATCTATTCTGCAATTTGATAATCATACCCGTCTATTCAGAACCATGTTACCAGAATCCTCGTTATGCCAGTAAGTAAAACAATGATAATCCATAGAGTCCACAACTAAGGTACATATCTCTAGAATCCTGGTATTAAAATTTTTACATTGTCGCTAGCTTGGCTGCGAAAACTTTAAATTCCTACACCCGAGAAATACATCCAAAATCAGACTCTATCTCATCGCCAAACCAGCTAATATGGCTGTAAAAGACTCTAGATTCCATGACAGAGACAACCTAGCCCATAATGTTATTTTGGTAGAAAATTAAGTCAATAATGAATACCAAGAATCAAATTCAACGATGAACAAGGAAGTAGACAGAAACCGTCGGAATCGAATTTTGAGATAGTTTATAATGAGATTCTCAAGGGTCATCCCAGGAATCTTCTCAAGTAGTCCTAATTGTGATTGAGTAACCTCTCTGCTAAAGCCTATTCCTTAGTTACTATCGCAGGTGCGCAGCAGTACAACTAATCGTTGCACTACCACGACATCGCACTAATGCGACTCTCGACCTGCATGGGCCACCACTAAAAATGTGTCACGATCCGCACCGAGTACAGGGACACAAAAAGTGGGTACGTCCATCCTACACTGCAGTGTCAACGGTAGAACGCTGTTCTAGGTCACTATATAATTAACAACTCACACAATTATATAATGTACTTTTCAAAATCTTAACTCCGAACGGAGGACAAGTATAGATATAATAAAATCTCAATCATAGTCTAAGCACGATATGATAACACAGAAGTTTATAACTAAAGACTAAACAACAACAACAAATATAAACTACTAAATAATAATATCTCAAACAAACTCAAAACACCACTTATTACAAAACAAGTTCTAAAAGAGAAACTAAACCATAAACTAGTAATCTACTCCAAGCTCTACTGGTACTCTAGGCTAGCTATGAATCTCCAGGTTACCTGTAATATTTTTAACAGGTCTAGTCAGAATAGGGACGAGCACAGTACATCTCACGCAGTTCATATCATGACAAGAAATATAAGCATGTTATATAGTAAGATAAATAAAACGCTAAAAGAAAGTACATGTAGTAAAAGAGAGAAAACTGTAATGTAAATAGCTACTATAAGTAGAGAACTATCAGTGACTAGTGATGTAGAGTAAAGAGAGACATGTGAACGGCTTAAATTTGCACAGGATTATTCTATGAGTTTGCACATGATTACACTACTTTGGAATTGTTCACATGACCATTTATACTCCCCTGTACCCCAATCAATACCCAAAGATCCAGACAAGTATGTTATTGTACATAATTTTACATGGGGCCCATAAATGGGTGCACATGAAGTATACATGAGGGGCTCTGTGAACATGAGAGTACATGAATCACAAGAGTGCACATGAATGGTAAAAGCACCAGAGTACATAATAAAAGTGAAACGCACATGACATGATGTAACTCGATGCACCCAAGGGGGATAACATCCCATAAAGGGATCCATATAGTACCAATCCGTGTTAACAACGTGACAACTTCAAGTAAAGTAATCTAGAGCATAAATATAAATCCTATCAAGTATGAAACGGTCAAAGAATGTACTTGCCTGATACCCTGAATAGCTGATATAAAAAGATGGCCAACTGGAGTCACAGAGTCCTAGTTAGAGCAACACATGTTATAAAGAGTTCAATTTATATGGTAATTAAAATTATAATGCAATCTACATGCGTCTAAGTCAATCTAGGTCAAAGTCAACTCTTGGTCAACTCTGGTCAACTTAAAGTCAAACCAGGTCAACTCTAGTCAACTGTGGTCAAACTAGCTAGGGTTGGGTCAACAATGGTCAACTAGTCTAGGTTAGTCAATTCTAGGTCTAAACAAACTAAGTCTATGCAAATCAAGTACCCAAGATAGCTACTAACTTATAGCCTAAGTCACTTGCTAAACCAAGTACAAAACTAAACCATAAGCTAACAAGGCACACAAATTTAGTCATATAATGTATATATATTATTCACATTCATATATTCGTATATATATATATATATATATATATATATATATATATATATATATATATATATATATATATAGGAAAGCTATATATATATAGGCACATACATATATATAGAGAGAGAGAAGGAGAGGTAAAAGAGTAAGTGATTGTGTGTGTGTGTTTGGCATATGTGTGAAAGGATATATGTTAATGTTCTCAGATTTAGTAATAGGTAGGTGTATGTAACATGGGATACATGGTGTCAAAGGGTGTATGAATGCATGTGTGTAAAAGGTTATAGGTTAACTCAGTTTATAGAAATGCATACGTACATACTTACTTTGCATACATGCATACATACATATCATATATGCATACTTGCATTCATTCATGCACCTATACATACATACATAGATGCATACATACATATTTGAATACATTATATACTTGCATACATTATATTCATATATGCATACTCTACATTATATTACATTCATTCCTGTATAAATGTATACATATAATATATGCATACAAACTCATATATTTAACTCAAAATATATGTTAATACATACATTACATTACCTTAACACATATATATATCATTCATTCATATCCCATATACATGCATACTTCAGTTCATGCATTATATCTATTCACATATTATTAAGTTGTATACATATACTTATTTTCATTACATACATGTCATTCATACATATTATATACTTACATGCATCTATACATTATATACGTTGTATACAACATGTAAAAATAGAAGAAAGAAAAAGGGGGAAAAAACTAAAATAGAAAGGGAAGGAAAGGAAAAATGTAAGAAAAAGGGAAAATAGTAGACATATATATGCTTGCATCATATATTCTACATTACCATACATGCTATCATTATATATTGTATTACATTATGTATACATTATGCATTCATATCTGTCATTACATGTATACCTTGCATTCGTATCTAGCATTCATTATATACTTTCATGCATACATTGTATATCATTCTTTCATTCATGCATTACTTACATACATTACATTGATTTCATCTGACATATCATGCATTAAATGCTCTACATTCATTTAATATCCATACTATATAGGCTCATAGGTTAAACAAAATACCTATGTCGTATAGTCACTCTTTTACTTAAAACCAATACTGTACCAATTGGGACTTCACAAAATTCTAGGATTAAAGTATGTCGTAGCCCTTCGTGTTAGCTTTCCGAAACTTCAAACGGATTGCATTTTCGTGTCCGTAAGCTCCCGGAATCGTGAAAATACCGAAAGACATTTGTCTTTCGGACAGCTGACACTCAAATAGTTTTACAGAAAGGTCAAGAATGATTTTGGCTTATTAATATATATATTTGTATATATAAAAAAATAAAAAAAATATATATATTTGTAAAGATAACTTCGATACGGTTCTTTTAAAAAAATGGAAGATTAATCAGAGTTCTAAGCTAAAAGTTATGACATTTTTAAGTTGCTTTGGTTAATAAAAACGTGGATGAATATTATGACGAATTTGAGTTGTTTGGGACAAAAGAAACACATGTAAGCCAAGATACTTGGATACCAACGTAGGTATCCAAATGAAACTCATTCTAACCATCCTAACTAAGATCAATCCACTCTCTAACCATTCTAAAACTGAATTTAAATATCTATTTAAACTATTAGCATACATACATACATACATATGGGGTGTCCTAATTTGGGATCTATCAAGTAGGACATAAGACACATATCTAAAATCCTCAAGAGAGCTTCAAATGGCCTCAAATTTGAATCTAAATGGCGTACATGCTTGGGGTGGATCCTATGGATTCTAAACTAACTAATATGCATAGAAAATCAATTTAGAGGGTTGGTTTTACCTATTGGGAGTGGAATCCCAATGATACTCCCAAGGACACGGCTTTGACACGAAGATCTTCCAAAAAGGACACTCCTTCTTGCACTTTGCTCCAAATCTTTACTAGTACCCTCCCTTGGTAGTATGATAAGGTTGGAAGGAAGTTTTGGTGGAGGGATGTAAGGATTTGGAGATCAAATCAAAGAGAGAAGCTCTCTAATTTGGAAAGAACACTTTGTAAAGGAAAAGAGGCAAGATGGAATAAAATGAAAGAAAGGAAGGCTAACCTACCTATAGTGGCTGCCATTAAACCCTATTTGGGCCTTAGGGGAAAGCCCAATAAGGCCTCAACTAGTCCTTTTGGTTAATTTTAAGTTAGGTTCAAGTTTGAGATCAAAAGGGTTAAATTTAAGCCTCTAACTTAACCAATCTAACAAGCGGGATTAGTCTAAACTTACTAACTTAATTATTGGGGTTTGTGGGCCATGACTAACTATTCTTTGGGTCCCATCTAGAGTCTAAGCTACCCGGGTCACTAACACAAGTCGGAACGAAACGAAACTCAAACCCGATTAAACAAATTCCGTAAAATCAATATTAAAATATAAAATTCCCAAAATATTAAAATATGAAAAATAACCAAAATCATAATACATCAACTTAAATATAATTAAAATAATCTAAAATTTACCAATTAATCAAAATCCTAAGTAATTCAAAAGTCACAAAATGACCAAAATATCCTTAGCCTAAAAAGTTGTAATAGTCATTCTAATCACATGGTTAGGTTCCCATGGTCTTGGTTAGTCTCTAGGATCAACAGTTGTAGGGTTCACTAGCTAACACATCAAAATTATAGTTCACCAATTTTAAATAGTATTAAATTAATTAAAAATCTCCATAAATCATAAATCCTATTATTAAATAATAAACTTCTACAAAAGTTCAAAATTATCCTCATTTTAGAAAAGTGGGTGTCACAGAATGATTGCTTGATTGACTGCTAGCCGTAGCTTGCTTTTGATTAATATGGCCTGCTCCGACATCTCTAGCCTTTCGATTAAATTTGAGGACGAAATTCTTTTAAGGTGGGTAGAGTTGTCACTTCCGTGTTTCGTTATACGTATTTCCAGTGTACATGTACGAATTTTGATCTGTATATTATTTACTGTATTTCCGTATTTTTTATGGCTTGCCTTGATGTATCTTGACTAGGGTTGACCTGGGTTGGTTTGTTCCAACTTGACTTGCTTTGGATGGCTTGGTTTGGTTTATTTTGATGGTTGGTTCCACATGTTGAACCATCCCCTCTCTTTATAAACCCCCAACTACTTTTTCTCTCTTCTTTACTCTTCGTTACTTCTTCTTTTTCTTCCTCATAAGTCTCTGCACCTACCAAGAAACCCTAGACAAGTGCAACTTGCTTCATGGAGGAACATAATTCTATTTGTTCCATTGTCTTTCTTACATGATTCTATGACACTTTAGAACTTGGCATTTTTCAATTTGGTGGATATTTTTTTGTAGATCTAAGTTTGTGCTATTTTTGGTTTTCTTGGATTTTGATCTATCAAACTTACTTGTTTTTGAAAACTAAATGTTCCATGTGGTAGAGAATTTGATTCTACATAATTTTGACCTTTGAAAAGTTAGATTTCAGCTTATTTTGAGGAAGTTATGGCCAATACAAGTTTTGGATATCTTCTATGTTCATCTCTCCTGGTTCTGTAGGGCCTAAAAATCAAGTTGCGCCCTGAACATACTAATCAGTGATCAAGTTGCGCCCTAAAAATCAGGTTGTGCCACTGATATAAAGCTCAGAGAACAGACTGCGCCTGAACAGGTTGCGCCATATATCAGACTGTGCCCAGTCTTGTTGCGCCAAAATCTACGTGGCGTCTGACACTTAATGGCCATCATTACCTGACAACACTGACAACTAACACACAGTGAACGAGGAAAATCTTTTCGAATCCCGTGAATTGTGCCGCTCAAGGGGAGTTGGTTGACATCTGTCCTGTACGCATCGTAAGTTGCACCTAGGCACAATCCAAATAAAATCCTTAGTTGTGCCTAGGCACAATCTGAATGACTTCTGCTCAAAGGCTGCCACGTTTTTAGGCACAACCCCAAATCAAGCGCAGTTTGACTCGTTGACTGAAGGTCGTGCAACTTGATAAAGTTGAGACAGCTTACATTCTAAAAGCAGGATGATGTGGCACACATACCACTAATCTCTCAAGACATGTCTACTATCCTGTACACGACCACGTGCATCTCAATCATATGATGCCACGCGTCTAAATACAGTTAGTACACGACTTAATAACTGAATGAAAGTTGGCACAACAGGAGGTTGGCGCAACCCAATATGCGTAATCCAGCCTCGCGCACATCAGAATAACTGCTAAAACAGTTATTTTTTGAACTCTATAAATAGAGTTTCCAATCATTGTGAAATCATCAGATACATAGGCACAGAGATCAAGAACTCTTACAAAATTGCTGCTGCATTCTCCAAGGCTACAGTCTTCAAGTTCACATAGTCCAAAGGATAAAGTGATCATCTTCTGATCAGATTTCTACAGTTACTTCCCCAAATTATTATACTTTGTACTATTCTTTTTAAGTTTAGAATAAAATTTTTGTTTTTGCAAACAAAATGGCGACTCTGCTGGGGACGACTTTCTTCTCCGACGAGAAGGTGACAGCTCAATGTGACACTGCGTTGATTGGCAAGACGCAGAAGACTCTGGTTGTTCAAGTCAACTAGACAGCCTAGGAGGATATGATTAGCACCAAGAGCAACAAGCGTACAGCGGCTATCACCATGAACAGGACTGTGTGGGCTCCTAAATCTTCCACGGTCACTGTTGCCCAGGTACAACCAGAGTGTTTAGTGGTCAAGACACAATCTATCTCGACGGCTCAGGCACAGCTTGCTTCTGTTGTCCTTGCACAACCTATTCATCCTGCTGCCCATACGCAGTCTACTACACTCTTTGCTGTTAAGGCGCAGCCTGTTCAAGCTTGTTGAGGTACAGTCTACCCATGTTGTTGCCAAGTCACAATCAGTAGCCCGTAGGACTATGGCGCAACCCAAGCAATCAGCACCTCAGGCGCAGTCTGCTACTCTGGCGCAACTCAAAGGAACTAGTCTTTTGGCTATTCCCTTCTCTAATTCTCAAGTTCTAAACTTCTAGAATCAATGTTCTAGTGCCAACACTAGACAGAACAAAGGAAAGAGTCCTTTGACACTTCCTCAATTGGCGTAATCTGTGCCTAAAATGGTCTCACAACAGAACAAAGGAAAATGCTTCTTAGCTGACCCTCTACAAAATAAAGGAAAGCACCCTTTGGTCTTTTCTCAAACTTCTGGTCTATGACTCAGGAAAGATATATCAAATTCTATTCCTTTAAACAGAGGTCTTCAGATCTCTGATATTGGAAAGAATACTGACCAAAGAGGTATCTTATCTACCCCTATAGGGTTTGGTCAAGACCTTCCCACCTTGCAAATTTTAAGATCCAAGCAAGAAAAATTGAGGGTATCACAAACAGAGACACCTGGAGCAGAATTTTCTGATTTACGTGCTTATCTCAAAGGCGTCAACCAGTATCAACTTTGGTGAAACGTAAGAACCCTATGCCAAAGGCCAATCTGTACCAAAAGCCAAAGTTTGAAAAGAAAGACCCAACCACCTATGCTAATGAGTTGAGTACATCTTTGTACACTCAGGGAACTAAACATCTGAAGAATAGGAGACATTTCTAACATCATTAAGGAATATGTTCCTCCGACTTCTTCTTGTCCTATATTTGTAACTGATCTGCGGCAACGTCTTACAACAAGATGGGAGATTACAGTGATATCTCCTTTACCTCCAAATCGTGCTTCAGATCGCCACTGCCTTTATGAAGTCGTCATCAACTGTTGTTGCCAATCGACTCGATAATCTGTCTTCGATCGTCTGAACTATGCTTCAACTCCTGAACATATAATAGAAGACGAAGATGAGCTATTATACGCTTATGTCAACATGACTTTTCAAAGCACTAGGGGTGGAAACGTCCAAGACATAATACATCCCGTAATCCTAGTCAGCAATACTTAGATCGGATCCATGCATCCAGTGAAGGTGTCTTTAATACACTAGATCGAGAAATCGACATTTAACCAAGGTGTCTTTAATCAAGAAGATCTCCCCATCGCTCATGTAGGAGAGTACTTTTTCTTTGAGTTTGTTGCAGATAGTGAAAGTTCTGAACAAACTATCTCAACAATAGTAGCAAGAGAGGTGACGGCATATACCGTTACAGAAGATCAAGATGCCTCTACTTCAACCAGTCAAGAGCAACGAATTGTTGTATTAGAGGACAAATTGAAGACCATAGCAGAAATGGTTGCAAGGATGCATACTATAATCGTGGCTCAACATACAGTGCCCCCGATTGTAAACCCTGCTACTAATCCTGAGCTTATAGCATCTTCTGTACCTGTTAGTCTGGGGGTACCTCTTTCTCAAGTTGTCTCTGTGCCAATTCAAGCTGATCCCAGTAGGTCTGGTGCTGGGGGGGTAATTACCATGCTGTTCCTCCTCATAATACTTCTAACCAGCCTATGAATTCCCAAGCATCAGGGGATGCTAATGAGGCTGTGAAACTCTTATGCACTCAGTTTGAGACCTTCAGGCAGAAGGATGGCCTACAAAGACTGGGCATAAAGCAACCATATCCTACAGAGTGGAAGGAAGTTCCATTTCCTCTAAGTACAAGCTTCCAACCATTATGCTGTTTGATGGCAGCAATTCTCCAAGTCAGTACATTAATCGTTTTGAGGTGATGACTGATCAATTACAGCCAAATGATGCTTTCCTTACCAGTGTGCGTCGGTTGTTTAGCCGGCGCAGCCTATGACTGGTATCGTAGCCTGCCTGATGCCTGCATCACTTATTTTGCTGGTTTCAAGCAAATGTTCTTAACGGTTTTGAAGGAGTCAACACATGACGATGTCTGCCCTCATTAAGATTAAACCGAGGCACAATGAATCACAGAGAGTTTTATTGAAAGATTTCGCCGAGAGGCACTTAAAATGCATTTAGGAACTCCATCTGCTGTAACAATAGATACTTGCAAATCAAACTTGTTTAATTATCAGTATGTGGACAGATCTATACAATTCCAGGATTAGCCTTCTTTCATTGTCAATGCCAAAGCAGCCGAGGTCAGTGCCGAAAAGTTCAAGCAGTTAGGAGTCCAAATGACTCATCCTAACCAAGATGAACATTCTACACCCGGGGTAGTAATCGCCAGAATAACTGCAAGAGTAAAGAAACACTGGCCATCAATCTTAAAGGCAAGGAGTCTTTGGCTGTCAATGTTACTCAGACGGCATCCACTCCATCAGCAACACCGCAGAAGACAACTCGTCCAAAAGAAGAGTATTCTTTTGATGAAGATGATACTTTAAGCATCTTCGATTGCTTGATCAAAAGCAATAAGCTTCAGCTTCCAGAGTTAAAACGACCAGAAGAAGTGGGTAAAACTGATCACCCTAAATACTGTGTTTATCACAGATTTCTAGGGCATCCAACCAGAGCATGTTATGTGCTCAAGGGTAAAATCCAGGAGTTGGTCAATTCTGGAGCAATTACTCTGCAACAGGACAAGAAAACGGTGACTGCTAATATGGTTTCTCTACAATTCGATGATTTTCACCACAACTTGTGCAAGATGGTGTTGTCACCATTCCAAGGACTACTCTTAAATTGTGAATCTCCTACATCCTCAAAATGAAGGTCTTGTTCTGCTGTCAACTGACAGAGGAGAGATTATGTGGATTCATCCAGATCTGGTAGCAGAATTTGAAACGCCTTCCTCTTAAGCAAAAGAAGTATTCCAAATTAAATCCAAGAACTGCAATATGGTATCCTTTGAACCAGTAACAGAAGAAGAAATTCTAATGGCACTAGATCAGGAAACCCTATCTTCGGGAGTATTTGAAAATTAAGAAACCCTGCTCCGTCTCCTGATGTTCCTCCTTCATCATCTTTTCCTGCTGAGAATACACCATCTACATCCTTGTCGGTCGAACCATCTCCTCCTAAACCAACATCAGCAGACAAGGGGAAGCAAACTGTTCACTTTGACAAAGCACTAAAGAAGTTCTCATCTCTTGGACTTGAAAAGCCTTACAATTTTGACATATTGGCTCAATTGGCCAATACTCTAGCAAGATTGTCGATCTTTAAACTCTTACGTCTCTCAAAAGAGACTCGAGAGACGTTAAGTGAAGCCTTGATGCAGGCTGACGCTTGTCTTAATCTTCTCAAAAAACCTGAAAAGGAGCCAGTCAGCTGTGCATATTGTCATAGTATATTTGAATTAATGCCCAATATCACCTTATACAAGATGACATGTTGTTAGAAGACAATCGCCATGATCTTCCTCTCTATTTTACGGGGTATGTAGATACTGAAAGTCGATCGCATTCTGATTGACCTCGGGTTTACACTTAGCATTATGCTGAAGTCTTTACTGGATGCTTTGAAGATCCCAGTGCATAACCTTTCTATAACTATTACTACCATCCTGGGGTTTAATCAAGGAAGAAGTGAACCTTTGGGGAAGATACGCCTAAAACTTCAAATTGGCAATCTTCGTACAAAGGTAACTTTCTATGTTATTGACAATCATGGCTCATACAACGCTTTTTGGGAAGGCCATTCCTCCATGAACACAATATTGTACCCTCTATGCTCCACCAATATTTCAAATATGTGGATGGTAATAGAAGTCCAAAAAGAGGTTACAGATCTGAATCCTTTCAAAGGAGTTGAAGCATATTGCAACGATTCTCGTATGTACAAGGAGGAATTCATAAAGGTGGTACTAGCAATGGACACAGATGAAGAACAGAAGAATGTGCCAAATGATACTCTGGTGATTCCCGTCAAAGGACGTACCTGATGTCCTCAGTCTTCCAAACCACTGACTATCTATCTTCCTCCCATGAGAAGCGGCCTAAGGGTGATAGTCAAGAACAAAGGGAGCTCACCTCTTCTGAGCCGCTTGTAATCGATCTTTGCAAGAAGCTCCCTCTTCTTATCGTTTCTTCTCCCCCTCTTGTCATCAATCTGACTAAGCCTGCTAAGGCTAAAGTCCCTGTTGTAAATGATGGTGTAAAAATCAATAAAGCATCTCCTTTGCAGTATACTGATGTCTTTTACTATACTCAGTATTTGGATATGCTAGATAACTTTAAACCACTTACAATAGAAGTCGTATCATCTCTGCGAAATGTGGTATCACTGATTCAATACAAGAGTCGTACTTCTTAGTACCGTCTCGAAAGAAAGATAAAAGCCTATATTCTTCAACAAAGAGAGGAACCAAAAATCATGCTCTATAATGATAATAGAGATGATACAGGAAGGCTACAATTACGACGCTATAGTCCACAATCCAAAGCCATCATCCGTAAAATGGGCTATATTTCAGAACATCCTCCAATAATGGTAAAGGAAGGCGAACTCCTCTTCGTATTGCTGTTCAAAAGGAAAACACAACAATACCACAGTAAAACAAAATGAGGAATAGGTTATACGTCACCACTTCCAACTCCAGAACCTTCTGAATCTGATGAAGAAGAACGTTCAAACTCTTCTGATTCTATCTCATGAGATTCTGATACCAACATTGGTCATGTTCATAGGGTGATAGTATCTTCTAACATGGTGTCTGCCGAATTCTCAGAAGAGGCCTATGAAAATGAATTGAAGAAGCTCCTGAAATGGACCCTTGGGCACAAAGGATGGACAATCAGTGGGAACTTCGTTTTGAACAACGAGAGCCACCTACTGAGGATCAACTAGTCCAATCGATATTGGAGAGGAGGGCGTATCACGACCAATCTTCATTAGCAAAAATCTCCCAGAGGATGATAAATAAGAATTAATTCATCTTATTCGTAATATATTGATGTCTTCGCCTGGAGTTACGAAGATATGCCGGGATTAGATCCTCAAATTATCAACTCACAAGCTTAAGATTTTGCCGAATGCCAAGCCGGTCAAACAACAACAACGACGATTCAAGCCTGAAATGATGGATGCAATTGATGATGAAGTCAAAAAGCTTATAGCTTATGGTTTTATCAGAGAAGAAAGCATCCTGACTGGGTAGCCAATGTTGTACCAATTCTGAAAAGACCGGAAAGGTTCGAGTTTGCATAGACTTTCGGGATCTCAATGATGCTTGCCCTAAAGACGAGTTCCCTCTCCCAATTACTGATGTCATGATCGACAATACATGTGGATTCGAACAATTTCTTTCATGGATGGGTTTTCTGGATATAATCAAATCCGGATGAATCCTAAGATGAGAAACATACTTCATTTCGTACTCCTCGGGGAGTGTACTGTTATACAGTCATGCCGTTTGGTCTTAAGAAGCAGGTGCAACTTACCAGCGGCTATGAGTACTATCTTTCGAGATCATCTGCGAAAGACTGTCGAATGTTATGTTGACGATATTGCTGTTAAAAGTCGTCTCAAGGAAGATCACATTCAAGATTTAAGACTATCTTCAATCTAGTGCCAGCACCTTTTTTTGAAAACTGAAGTGACTGTTAGTTCATTCACTTTCTTTGACTTATCATTCATTGGATATTTTTGTCTCTTATTTAAATAATATGAATTCACGTCCTCTACACCTCTGAATTTCGATTATTTATATCAGCAACTTGTCACGTCCTTATTACCTCTGATAAAGTTGTCTATTGAAATAACAGTATTGCTAAACTTTATATTCTACCACTCCACATTACCTCTGAGCAGATATAATGAATATTGTTATTTCTAAATATGAAATATATCATGTCCAGTACCTCTGAATGTATTTTCTATTCTATTACTTATATCTATAACAAGATATGCAACAAGTAATGGAACCACATAAAAAGTCTTATTATTTTCTTTCTGCAAAAGAAGAAAAAGAGTACATTGTAGAAAGAAGCAACGAAATTTGCCCATTTTTCACTCCGAAGGATAGATGATAAGTTCTGCAATTTGTTTCTTCAGAACTTGAATTCTTTCATCACGAGAATCTAGCACTCTCTGTCTAGCTTCAACTCGTCCTGATTCAGGATCGAAAGGTTGTAGAGCAGCAGTTCGACGTGTTAGCTCTTCATTCTGAAGACGTTTAAATTCCTTCTTCTGGTCCTTCAAAATATCCACCCGATCAATGGCAGTTTGGTAGTTGATTTTTTGTTCTATGTTCTGCTTAGCAGTTTGGAGTTCTGCCTGAAGTTGAGCAATTCTGGCTTCTAGATCAGCAGCCTTTTTCTCTTCCTCGGTAGCCTTGGTCTTATGACTCTCAGCAATAACAGCTACATCGGAGATTTGAATGTCTAGCTCTGAGGATTTCGAGTAAAGCCAGCAGGAATGTTTCAAAATCAGCTTTACTAATTTCTGCTTCTAGAACCATGGTTTCATATTCCATGTTTATTAGTGGTTCGATATCTCCTATTTTTGCTCCTTGTAAGCCTTGATCGACCTCTCTAGCTCGTCCAAAATATGTTCCAAAAATAAGCTTGAGCTTCGTCTCCTTGACTACGGATGCCTTCGATCAAGAATGTAGTGGGAGTTCTAACAGTACTGAAAGGGACATCCTCTCTCTCCATGAATCTATGAACTAGGGGTTCCAGAGATGTAAAGAAAACTCTCGTGAAAGAGGTCACCACAAATTTGTTAGCTGCCAGGGCTCCTGGAGTAGCTACTATGTTTGTAGAAGTCTTCACAGCTTTAGCAGGTGGGGTACTTCATCTGGAGCACTAATATGAGAAAGCTTCCTTCCCCGGCTACAGTCCCAGTGGGCGCTGCTGCAAATCACATATGTTATAACATATAATGCTGAAGATGCAATAACAAATCGTTCATAGTGGGGAAACTTACTTGAGCTGAGTACATTATGAGGAGTCTCAATAGCTTTAATTATCGTAGACTAGAGTTTGGACAGAGTCTCTGTAGACATGGTGGCCTGACTACTCCCTGCTCCTGATTTAGTCGGAGGTGGTAGAGTTACTGGAGTTTCATTTACTAATTCAGTTGCCACTTAGACACTTCGGGCGGCTCAGTGGTCGTGGGTTCATTAACTTCAGAAGATTGACAGGTTCCTTATCATGAACCACATTTTCCTCGTCTTCAGCAAGCGAAGGATCTTCATCAACTGGGATTTCTTGTGATGATGATGCATTCGCTAAAGTTTGTTTTTCTTTAGCAATGTTGTCCCAATCTTCATCATAAGTTTCATCATCAAAATCACAACCGTTCAATGCATCAATCACTGCCTCTCCTGAATGAGTAGATATTTGAGCTTGCGAAGTATCTTGTGGAGGTAAATCCTGTTTTGGAAAGGAAGCTTTTGGACTCACGGGAGTTGGAGAGGGAATTGTTATCCCTGCTGCAGCAAGTACATTGGCAGGAACATTTACTGTCATGATGGTGGAAGGAGGACGGACATCTGTTAAAGTAATCAATACAAGGAAAAGCATTTAGATATATATCTCTGATAAAAGTTAACATATGAGGATATTTCACAGCTTTATATTACCTTCTTGAGATGGTTCTTCTTCAGCATGTCCAATCTTCTTCTAACTTCTTTGAGTATCGGTGCGTTTGGCCCTGCAACAGCTTCGGTACGATTACCTTCTGGATCGATCAAGGAAGCAGAAGTTCCTCTTCTGTAATCATCCCCTGTTTATGATAGAAGAAGGGGTAATGTCCTTCTCTCCAGAAGAAGAACTGAGAAGCAACTATTTTGATTGAGAACGAGTTGTTTCGTAGTCACTGGTTCATTGATAACCAGTGATGTTCTTTTCTTCTTCTCTGGAGCCCTTGGATAATTAGGAGGACTATCCCGTTGAGGAGAGGCTGTCGTTTCCTTAGTCTTTCTCTTCTTCAAACCTTTAACAGGGGATTTTTCTTTCCGATCTTTATGGATATATCTAAAGGATCTTGAACTGGGTCAGCAAAATTCTTAAAATTGATGCCTCCAGAGATACATCGACAGATCTCTGTCTTCTACATCCGGAAAGACTGAAGAGTACGTTTCCCTTGTTTAATTCTCCTTTCAGTTGTGAAGCTTTGGACAGGATGGAAGCTTTCAGCGAATGTGTTCGCTGAAGTATAGAAGTTTGCATATGAATATAACATACGCGGACCTTGGGAAAGTTTATAAGGCATAGAAAAATAGCTTTTGCCCCGGGCATTGTAATAATTCCAAGCCCTAGCCCCATCAATAAGATAACCCTTGGCCTGTAGGCAAGTGGTTGCATTTCCTACATGAAGTGATCATACCCGAACTGCCGTGCAAATCACTCGGCAAATACGGTTCCAAATAGCATTCTTCTTCAAATCTATAGACCAAGTGAGAGGGCCGGATTATCTTAAGCCAGGAAAAGATGTTTGGACTTAAATGGAGTGTTTCTTCAGGTAAGTCCATCATCTGTGGAGGCATAGTATCATACCTGAAGGGGGCCAACACACTGGAAATACCATCATGATTCACGGTTCAAGGCAAGTCGACACTCTGAAAGAGCAGTATATTTCCAATGAGCATTAGCAAAACGCCCGATGAAGTCTCCATCAGCAGGTCCCATATCTGGGTTCATTAAACAGAGATGGTGTAGCAATAACCATCCGAACAAATAGTATATGGCATTTCAGTACGGGGAAAATTCGACGACTATCCTTATCTTGCAGCATAGTGTCCACAAAAGAACGCAATCCAGCGTTCAGGCGGAAGGTCATGGATGATAGAAGATCCATCTTGTATCCAAATACAAGACGTGTTGTAGCGAACAAATACCCTGGTGGAATCTGTCAACCGCACTGGCTCCCGAACTACAAAATGCCGTAGCCATAAAGATAGAAAGCCTGCCAACTGGGCTTCTGAGACATAGGTCTGTAACCCTGTCTAAGATAACTTTGAAGAACATCGCCAGCCTTGAACAGACCCGAGTCCTCAGTCAAGGTGACATCCCCATGATTATGTTTTTCTACCAATAATTGTATATCACTTCTATCAAAAGGTTCAAAGAAACGAGGCGTACAGACTTGACTGTCCAGTGGCTTGTTCTCCCACATGACCCAGGAACAGATATGGCATCCATTTTGTGATGTAGCAAGTACCCCAGTGGCACTTTCGTAGTAGAGTGAGCAGATTTTATAGTGACACAGTAGCTCTTGGAAAACTGTGATCATCTAGGGATTCTCCTTTGCTAGAGCATCTAATTCATCATTTGTGGGTACATATTCTTCATATGGGTTATCACCCATCGGTAGAGATATATTCCATCTCGTTAAGAGCAAATCCCATCTCTCCATGAGGCGTCATGAAGGTCCGAGTGCTTTTGTTATATCTCTCTACTAAAGCCAAGAACATATGAGGGTTTGGATGAATGCCATATACTGTAGTGCAGATGGGATTATAGAGGCCCAGATCAATGAGCTTATCTTTGAATTCCTCCAAAATCTATATGGACAAGCTACTCCAGCGCTTCATTCCAGGGTTTACCAGGCCTGTCATGCGCATAGCGTGGTTTGGATATCTTCCTTCAGCTTTTGCAAATGTATTTGAAAAATAGGTATTCTGACTGGAAGAAGTAGGGAAGAATCCTCGGAGGGATGCAGCTTGGTCTTAAACCTCTTAAGTGTGTGCTATATTTTTCAGAAGTGCTGTAAAAAAGGTCTTTGTTCTGCGGACCCACTTTATAACAGATCCGACCAACTCTTGCTTGTTGGAGAGGAGTCAAATCCCATGACATCCTTCTAGGATAACTAGCAAAAGCATACTGGGATAATGCCATAGACCTTGATATTTCTGTTAGATGTATGGCATTGTTTCCCTTTAAGAAATATTTCATCTTTTTCTTGCCTTAGGTTGGGAGGTTTTCTTGATAGCATCCCCGAATAAAAAGGTAAGTTTTTTGTGGACTGTAGTATCCAAGCTCTGAAGGGGTTCACCGTTCATCAAGTTCAAAAGAGTTTGATTATCTTGATCTATGAGTAGAGTTCTTCGTGCTTCAGGGCCATCATATTGAGGAAAGTGACATGAGACAAATTCTCTCTATACTTTGGGACATTAAATGTTGAAGCAAACCTTTCTACATTCGGGTCTTCCCTGAGATTAACTGCAAAGAGATATATGAACAAAAAAAATTAGAAGCAAAACAAAGGTGTATGACTTCTTGAGTTATATAGACTCTCTGAGTTGCACCATGAGATGTGTTGCACGAAAACTTAGGTTGCACAATAACCCAGGTTGCGCCACATGCCATGTTGTGCGAAACTCAAGTTGTGCAACACCTCAGGTTGCGCCGTATACTGAGTTGTGCCTCAAATTAAGTCATACAATATTATTTTTTTTCTGTACGCAGCAATATGCACAATACGGTTCATAAAAATGAACATTGTTTAAGAAAAGGGCGACCACACCCTAAGAAGGGGTGGCGCAAAGTTTGTGATACTCCACACTCTAAAAAGAGGGACACAAATCAATTATTGATGAAATTATCGCTCATAAATCGAATCGGCTCGTCCTTAATCACCTTCCATTGCTGGGTTGGCTGTCTCTCGACGAGAAGAAGGCGGTGCATATTGTGGCAAATAGGCAGGCGGAACATGAGTTGAAGGGGTGGCGATGGCCTTTCCTTTGTCAGCAACAGTCCTTTTGGGGGCCATGTCGTCAAGAAGATGGTCGAAAAAGAGGGATTCAAAAGTTGTAGAACTTTTTTCAGAAGATTAAGAGTGAAAGTAAAGAATCACAGTAGAGTAAACGGGGATTATTTATAGCTAGAAAGTCAGAATCCTAACAGACATCCTGAATCGTGCATGATGAATCGTAATTGGCCATAACAGATTGCGCGAGACGGGCGCAACTTGATTCAGTCAAATTTTTTCTAAATTCAAAGTATTTCAAAACTTTGAAATATTTTTAGTTTTGAAAACTTTGAAGGGGATCTTGTAGGGCCTAAAAATCAAGTTGTGCCTTGAACATACTAATCAGTGATCAAGTTGCATCCTAAAAATTAGGTTGTGCCACTGATATGAAGCTCAGAGAACAGACTGCACCACTGAACAGGTTGCGCCATATATTAGATTGCGCCCAGTCTTGTTGCGCCAAAATCTACGTGACATCTGACACTTAATGGCCATTATTACTTGACAACACTGACAACTGACACCACAGTGAACGAAGAAAATCTCTTTGAATCCCGTGAATTGTGCCGCTCAAGGGGAGTTGGTTGACAGCTGTCCTGTACGCTTCGTAAGTTGTGCCTAGGTACAATCCAGACAAAATCCTTAGTTGTGCCTAGGCGCAATCTGAATGACTTCTGCTCAAAGGCTACCACGTTTTTAGGCGCAGCCCAAATCAAGCACAGTTTGACTCGTTGACTGAAGGTCGCTCAACCTGATGAAGTTGAGACAACTTACATTCTAAAAGCAGGATGACGTGGCGCACATGCCACTAATCTCTCAAGACGTGTCTACTATCCTGTACACGACCACGCGTATCTCATCATATGATGCCATGCGTCTAAATACAGTTAGTACACGACTTAACAACTGAATAAAAGTTGGCACAACAGGAGGTTAGCGCAACCCAATGTGTCGCAATCCAGCCTCGCGCATATCAGAATAACTGCTAAAATAGTTATTTCTTGAACTCTATAAATAGAGTTTCCAATTATAGTGAAATCATCAGATACATAGGCACAGAGATCAAGAACTCTGGCAGAATTCTGCTGCATTCTCCAGAGGCTACAGTCTTCAAGTTCAGTTCAAGGGATAAAGTGATCGGTCTTCTGATCAGATTTTTACTGTTGTACTTCTCCAGAATTTATTGTATTTTATACTATTCTTTACAAGTTTGGAATAAACTTTTTGTTTTTGCAAACAGGTTTTGGCAGGAATGATGTTTAGTGCAAGCTCGTATAGTACTAGTCCGTATGGCTGCATAGTGCCTTGCCGTATAGTGCCAGTCCGTATGGCTGCATAGTCCCTGGCCGCATAGTGCCAGTCTACATGGCTGTATAGTTCCTGGCCGTATAGTGCCAGTCCGCATGGCTGCATAGTGCCTGGCCGTATAGTGCCAGTCCGCATGGCTGCATAGTATCTGGCCGTATAGTACTAGTCCGTATGGCTGTATAGTGCTTGGTCGCATAGTGCCAGTCCGTATGGCTGTATAGTGCCTGACCGCATAGTACCAGTCCGCATAGCTGTATAGTGCCTGGCCGCATAGTGCTAGTCCACATAGATACATAGTGTTTGGCCACATAGTGTCTATTTTGGCTATTTTTTGCTGTTTTATTGCCCTATTTGGCTGAATTATGGCCAGAATTTCTCCCAACTCCAACATAAAAGTTGTAGATCTTTTTCTTTGCTTCAAGAATATATTACTAGCTACTTTATGCAAGTTTCTCTCATTCATGATAATGTAGTGTAGAACACGATAGTGGCCCGTCGTAGCGCACTCTTGACAAGCAACCTTTACATGAAATTCTTGATAGTGGTCCATTTTGACGGACTCTTGACATGATAAGTAACCTGACATGACAATCTTGAACGGTGTTAGGACAGCTACCTGGACTTGCTAAGTAACTCTTGTCTTGACACCGTGGTTGAATCTTTTGGTTGTGCCTGTACAGCCTATATGTCTCATCTTGCATCATGCCTAGGACATGGATTCCTGATTACCACGGTCAGGAATTCATACTGAATCTGACTAGGGTAATAACTAGATTGATCAAGTATTTCATAAAGAGATTTCCTAGCTACAGGCACTCCCGTTATTTGGGCGCTTTAATTGGACTTGTATCCTACCATCGAGTAGGGAACATTTCCAGCACACTGTCATGTGTTGCACCCCCAAGTCACATAATCTAACTCTCTCAACTTGTAACTGGATAACCTGGATTAAGTCTGCAGGTCTTGTGGCTGTTGGAATATCTCATTGCATCTTGTTAGTAATTAGGCTTGTGATAACCCTAGTTAGTTAAATTATTAAGCCGTACTCGTTGCTTGGCCGTGATTGATGGATGGAGTCTAGTCTAGTTTTGTCTAGACAGTGCCAATTCAGGATTAATTTAGCATATTACTGTTATGCCTTACTCTTGTCGATAAATGAGTGGAGACTAAGCTCTATTCAAGTGAAGGGTTACAACTCCGGTCCTTGTTTGGTTTACGAGTTATAACTTGGTTACCGAAATAGTTTCTTAGTTATCTTATCGTTTATCATCCTGATTTCCTTAACCCATGTCTTTCATTATCAATTATGTCTTTATGTGCTAATATGTCGGTTTTAGTTCTTAAGTGAAGCCTCCCTTGTGGCACTTGCTCTTTCTGGGGTCTGACCCAGCTGGTTTTGTATGGCTAGATTTCGGAGTAGCTTTCGAGGATCTCCCAGCCTTCCAGCCAGATGGTGAACACTAGACGCACCCCTGACAATGAGTGGGTTTTATTTTTCTCCCCCACTCTATTATAAATTATTCTTTTAAGGCGTTTAGCCGTCGAGCAAGTGTTAGCTCGTATTGAATTTACATTCCTGTCTACCTAAGGGCTATAACATGATTGACAAATCCTAGGGTTGATCATGTATGACTTAAACTTTTGCTAGTCTTCGCATTTTGTATGACTAGCTTTATGATCATCTGAATATGTAATGTTTGGGACGTCTTACTTTGTATGTCTGATGATCTAGCATCTTGTTATATTTACTTGCTTGCTTGAGATTGAGGCACTAGGCTTGTTCTTGGCCATAAGTGACTGATGGCTTGTAAATAAACTCTCATGCATCTAGACAGCCATGACCGTATGTCGAGGTAGATTACACTTCTATATACATAGCTGGATGTGTCGGTCCTCCGCTCTCCAGTATTCTGGTTCTGGGGCGTGACACATGTGGATAATTAATATGGGCTATTTAATTAATTAGGTTCAAATTTAACTAACTTTGGAAATTTCTAGAAGTAAATTGGCTAACCATCTCAATAATCATATGCTAATTTAACCAATCCACCCTTCTATACCTAAAGCTCGCAGCTGATGGTGACCCAATACTTTATATAAGACTGAAACAAAGAGCTGAGCTTGGTTGGCCTAATATGACTATTATAATTCCTATAGCTATTAATAGTAAGTAAATCCATTCTCCTAAATAAAAGCTTATTTGAACATTATATTCTTAATAAACTTAATAAAACTAACTAGTTTTGGAGAAACGAATTGAAATCATGATTTGGGTGTTACAACACATTACTCAAATCCTCTTATATGCTCTAAGCCCATACACTTCACTCGATCACCTGTTTACTCACATATATCGCTTTACTCACACAAAGCACACATGCCCTGATGTCAAGAGCAGTAGGCATTAGCCCTTTACACCCTGGCCAACCAGCCATGGCTAAACTAAGCCGAGCCAAAGCAAAGAATGGGACTGCCTGCCTGTCTGTCCAAGTGTACTGGCACTGAGTTTGTTCAGTCCCCACTTGAACATTACTCAAGTCACCCCTGCCTCTCCTAGTCCTCTGGCCAAACACATTTCTCCTTCACTTCTCTTCACTACTGCTATAAATACATTGCCCCTTATTCATATAAAGACTGTTACTGAAGCTCGAACCCTCCTCTTATATAGCTGATACAAATATGTATGACTAATGTCTGATATAAGTAGTGAGGACTGATACATCGCTCCTTACTATCTCAAGACACCACTTCTACTGTAACATCAAATCTTGAGCCTATCTACCCTTCTCTGGTATCAGTTAATTGATAACATAATGGCCTTCCTCTTCTATATAGTGGATATCTATTCCTACCAACCGACACTTATTTACATATACATACTAATACATATAAGATTTAGGACTGAAACATGCTTCATATGCAAAGGCGAAAGCTAAAGCTACCAGTCTCCCTATCCACAATTAACTGACACGACTAAAACCCCCCTCTACTCTTACCTATACACTGATATATATCACTGATACAATTCCTAAGTGAGCATATATCCCAACTGGTACATGTATTCTTCATGACTGAACACATTCCTATAATGGACTGATACATAAATGGGGTCTGATACAGGGTCTCTTTTGACTGATACCCACAAGAGGACTGATACTAAACTTTCCTATAGAACTAATACCTGTAGTCCCTTCCATAGAACTGATCCCCTTCTCTAACTGATACTATATGCAATGTCTGATACATTATACGTAATGATTGATACTGTACATTCATGCTATATGACTAATTGCCTGTTCTTCCCCTCACTTCCACTCTACCTGCTACTGTTACTGAGACTCTCTTGCAAACCCCCTCCCTAACATATACTCACCTGAACAGACCTCCGCTTTGCTGTTTAAAGCAGGAACCCCTCACAACTTGCTGTCCATCAAGTGGACGGATACATAGCCCTATCCACTGATACATATTATCCCTCATTACTCAAGTACTTTTATGCCATATCCCCCACTCCACTCCACTACTATATGGATTGGATTAAACTCGAGCTCCTAGATGTCAGTTGACTGATACAATATTTCCCTTCCTATCTAACTGATGTACTAGTGATTACCTATCTCACTTATCAATTGATACCATTTTCCATGTAACCGATGGCACATGGCCTAAACTCCTCATAACTGAGCCTTATCTATAGCTATATAACTAACACTTCTCTCTATCTAGGACTGATACATAATCTAGTATAGGTCTAAAGACTAAAGACTGATACATTAGTTTACTCTATAGGAATGTTTAAAACTAATACATGAGTGACCTCTCCTACAAACACTACTACCACCCACATGGCCAGCACAGGCCAAGGTAGAGGCAATATAGAGCAGCCAAGGCTCTGCTTGCTATACAACATGCCATACTTCCTAACCTATACTGAATATATTGCCGCTGTGCTCTTACTTCAATTCTCCCTATCTAAAATCAGTTAACTATATCTCCTATACCCGAGCCCACTTCTCAGTATGGTGCTGCTACTATTGAACCCCTACACAGATAACACACAAATCCCTCTTATACAACTGATGCATGGATGCTAAACAAGTAACAATTGCTACTTCTACTTGCCACTGATGGCTAAGGAAGCAAGGATGCTGCTAAGCCTAATAGCCTTAGCCTGTACTGCTATGCTATAACTTCACGCCTTCATACATATGCCAGTTAACCTTTCAGATATATATCTTAGACTCCATCTTCTCTCACAGGGATAAGTAAACACTCACACATATAATATGAGGGACACACATTATAGAATCAGTCTCCCTATACACACACATTCAGAATACTTATATGGAGACACCCTCAATCCTCAAAACAGTCCCAAAACAGTTTCCATCACACCCTAAAATGAAACATACACTCAAATGATGAACACACATATGTAATATCAAATATCAACTCAAAACAGTCCCTATTCACCCCCTTTCTAAACTCAGTCCACATTGCCCCCTCCCATTAAATGTTCATATATATATATATATATATATATATATATATATATATATATACACACACACACACACACATTTAGCAATATAAATACAAAACCTAGCTAGATTAGGAGTCCAAGTGGAATTTAGAGTCATGTGTGTCTAATGGACAATTTTATCAAACACTTGGCGTGCATATCGGGACACGTTGTGATACGCCCATGATACGTGCCTCAAATGGATCCAAACTTGACCCAAAGTACACCCATATATTCTAGATCACAAATATGACTTAACAAACCTATTCGCAAGCTCTAGAAATATCATTCTCAGATTTTCCAAAAAATGGGTCAAAATACAAAGGGAAAAGTCTCTAAATAGATGGAAAAGAGTCAAAACTCTTCACCATGGGCAACCCTAATGCATGGAGGGTTCCTATTTGATGCCTCTACACTATTTAATGCAATTTAGAGGGTTTAGAATGCATATACCTATTGGAAGAAGGATTCCCAATGAAAAAGCTCCAAGATCTAGAAGTCCTCAAGCTCCAAGTGCTCCAACCTTCAAAGCTTTGCTTCTAGAGTCTTCTACTCTCCATGGGGAAGAGATTGGAACAAATTTGGGCTAATTTGGAGAAGATTTGATGGTAGGAACTATTTGGGAAAATTTCTAAACTAGGGTTAGGGTTTGAAATGAAAGGAGAAAGAAGAAGGTTTTTACTTATAGGGATGGTGGTTGGTCATAAAGTGATTGTTAGGGATTTTGTCTAATGTAAATTGTCCACTAGTCCCTCTCTAATGTCATGGCAAGTTTAGGGAATAAGCCTTTCTTTCTAATTGGATGTTTAGCCTAAATTCTATTCAATCTTGCTAGCTAACTAGAGCTAATTAGAGTCTAACAAAAATGGATTTTAATACTTGTCTAGGCTCATTAATTAGGCTCACTAGGGTCACTAACAACTATTCTAACTAAGGGCTATCTACTAATCATATTAAATAAAAAACATATGCACTATATTAATTATTACAAATAATTAATCCAAAAATATAATTACTAATTTTGTAAAATAAATTTATCACTCAAAATATAATTTGAATTCACAATAACAATAAGAAATAGGAAAAATTCAAAAATACCCCTCTTCGAAAAAGTGGTAATTACAGTAAGTGGCTATAAATGGGAGAATTGTGGTAAATATTTTATGGAGAGACATACTTTTATAGAAGTATTGGCCTGAATCAACTTTATGGTATGCCATATTGTGTGGTATGACCAATGATTCGTATAGTAAAAAGCAACTTTGTGTCTCTTTCTACTACTGAATCAGAGTAAAAGATGAGAGACTTGTCTCATCGTATCGATATTCATATACAAATGCGCGGACATTTATCGTATATTGTATTTTTTCGATTTTCATGATTTTGGTATCATAATCAAGAATAATGGATTTTTGCGAGACGAATCCTTGATTATTGGTATCAATCCATGATGACATTATTGGATTTGGATAATGATGGTTTTATTGGTTTTTGAGATTTTTTATTTTGCGAGTATCGAGGATCGTACGAGAAGTCTCGTCTGGTCCAGTTTTCAAAAAAATTACTTAATGACTTATAATGTTTTCTTGAGTTTATTGAGAACCGTATCACCCTCAGACTTTTTGAGAGTTGTAGAGAACCATTGATATTGCCATAGAGCTGTACTAGGTCCTGTATATAGAATAGAATATCATTAAATAGCTAAAATTGAAAATTTACGTATTAGACTGATATACTGCTATTGGTATACCGCCGGTATACCATTGGAGTGATGTTTTCCAGTCAGCAGAGCTGACCATGCCATCTTATTATTCTTTGGTTTCTTGTGTTTCTTATGAGAGGTTGTGATTGGTGGTGTGGGGCATTGATGGTTGAGTTGGCACTTATCAACCATTGGGCTTCCCTTTCCCCACTCTCTTTATATTAGCCTATTTATTTATCTCTTCTCTTTTCCTTCCTTCTCTATTTTCTCTTCACTATTTATTCTCCTTACTTATTCTTGGGCTGACCTAGGAAGCTTTTCTTGAGATCTTGGGTGTGAGTTCTGAATCATCCTTGGTGGTGGAATAGAAGAATAAACTTGGATTTTGACCTAGGCTTGTACTCCTTGCCATTTGTTATGAAACTATACTTTCCTCTGTCTTTTATTTTTCTATGTATTATGTCTTTAGTTTTATCTGAAACATGTTTAATGGAATTATTTTCACCATGATTCATGACAAACGTAATTCATTTTGGATTTGGTTTGACATGGGCTTTGATTTTTCTAGTTTAGAATATGATACTTGGGTGTAAATTAGGTGTTAGTTGCGATACCTTGGTTTTTCTTATTGAATCTTGTGTTAGTTATTATAGGAGACCCATTCCAAGTATTAAAACTTGTTAGATTTGCAATGGGTGGAATCGGGGTATGATTTTGGCTAGGGAAAATCTATTTCGGATCTGTGTTACCAATAATGTCCTGCTCTGCACGATGTATTATGTTGAGTCGTTGACTCGAAGAAGTTAAGTTGACCCGAAGAAGTATCAATGCGAATCGATGCAAGTACAAAGTTGACCGAAGAGATAATAAGTTCGATTAGAACAAGTATCGATTTTAGTTGGTTTCATGTGCAGGTTAAGCTTTTTTGCTGAATTATAAGAGGTCAATCTTTTGCCTTATTTACAACAGAGTCCGCCGAAACAAAAGTATCGTCTGGCAACGGGTTAAGACATGGGTACGGTAGGCCGAATCAGTTGGGTAGTTCAACAGAGCATGAAATGCTTGAATGACTAAGTCAGTATAGTTGGCCATGCAACAAAGTTAAAAAATCGAGCCCCAACGGCACGATGAAGCGAGTTGGCAAATCGACTAAGGTGGGAGAACTTTGACCCTTCTTTTCTACTCCGTCATACCTAATTAAAATATACCTTTATATGCTAAATTAACCTATATATTCCACAGATATAGATCGAATGAGAGAAATTTTAGTGCTTGTCGATCGTTAAGATAGAACATTGAGGCGAAACGTGCATCAAGTGCACAAGTCGTAAATGAACATTACAACATCGCAACAGCGAGTGCCTCAGTACGTAAGCCATAAGAACATGAGATAACTATATTGAGGTGAGTGCCTTAGTGCACGAATCGTAGACCATTGAATACTCTATCGAGGCATGTCTCAGGTGCATGAGTCGGAGGGAATGAACATAAATCTTAGAACATCGAAATAATCAAAATCGAGGCGTGTATCAAGTGTACGACTCAAAGAATAAGTCATAAAATATCGAAAGACTCTATTGAGTTGTGTATCAAATACACGAGTAATAGAACATTGAACATTAAGGCACAGAGTATGGAAATACTGTATCGAGGCGTGCATTGAATGCACGAGTCGAAGGATATCGAATAAATATGTGTAAGTGTGTATATCATTTGTGTGCGACTAATGAAATATGGCTTTATATTCAAAGTGAGCAATTGTGGCACAATTGTCACAGAACTATTGAGTACGACATACCGCCTCAAAATTTTTATGGCCTTCGGGTCGTTCATTTGATGAATATTGAGTTATAGCATTGTGTCAATGGAAACAGAGATAGATGAATTGAACGTTGAGTTGACGCGATAGCTGACCTTCGAATTCAGACTATGTTTGGTTGTATGAATTAGATGCATATTGCTTGGTCAATGGACTTAAATATATAGCCCGTGCACAGGCATTGATAATCCCTTAAACCAGATCACCGAGGCACCAAGGCCGTTCCGCCAAGGAGGGATCGGATAGGTATTATTGGTGCACATTATTTAAGATAATTAACGACAGTCTACTGATATGATAAGCCACAATATTGATAGGTTCGACGTCCTTCAGTTATTGGGATCGTAACCCGTACGTGGAGGACGTCGGTTAGCCTTATGAGATGAGATTTCAGTCCATTATGGCTCGAATACACTAGTAACCTTTATATAGATAGAAGCTCGTAGACTGAATGGTGCAGGTACACAGATCCTGCACAATTACCATATTTAACATGACTGGAAAAGATGCTATGCGTATTTACCTTGCATTGGTGCAAGGGTGAGTGCATCGATGTTGGTAAGAAGTCACCAGGAGATTGACTTCAGGTTATGTCATAATGTTTGCTAGTGGAGCAGTCACTACAAAAATACAAGTAATTATCGGCGTATATATCCGTCGCTATATGTAGTAATTTTGTCGGTAATGAAGTTTACCAACAGAATACCGACAAATACATGCCATCGTTAGGTTAAATGTCGCTGAGAAAATTCCGTCGGTAGGTGGTCGCTGTAGCAATGGTTTAGCGACTGAATCAGCAACAACATTTCATCGACGGATTAGCAAAGTCTATTTCGTCGGTAAGATTTGCGACAGTATTGCGACGAATTAGTGACAAATTTTTGTGCGCCCATATTTTCAAATTTTCCAGAAGGTTACCGACGATTTTTTTAAAATTTCTGTTGGCAAGACGACTAGTAATATTATGCATATCAGATAGCACGTTACCGACAGAAATTTTCGTCGTTAACATGTTACCTTCCCCTATTTTCTGTCGGTGATTAGTCGGTAAGATGCCGCTGACCTACAGATGTACATCAGTAGTCAGCCGCAAGTCAGTCACTGGGGTTAGTTTTTTTGCCATAATAAATGATTCCTGCAATGCTCACACCTGTCAATATCTATATATTCAAGACAAATTGGCATTGTATTTGTACAATGCAAATATATTACTTATTCAATAAACTCAAACACAAATATATTTAACATTGAAGTAAATAGACGCAAGCTACAAATATTTGTACAGTCAAATATTTCCTAACTACAAAAAGTATATTTGTACAAATCTACCAAATGATACAAAAATTCCATAAAGTTTTAAAAATCATCTAGTATAAAATCAAATCATACAAAACTCCAGCATATCAAACCGCTGGTGGAGGAGGTGGCGGCGGCTGTCCGCACGCATATAACTACGTCAACACCATACTGAGGACCCGCTGTAGGTCCTGGGCTGGAACTGTCCGCTCCGTACAATATATTATGCTGTGTCGTTGACTCGAAGAGTTACGTTGACCTGTTTCAGTATCGATGCAGATCGATACATGAATTACGTTGACCCGATAAATGCATCGAGTCGGATCGATGTAAAGAGTGATGTTGGCCCGAACGGAAAAGCATTTAGTCGGTTCGAAGATCCAATAAATCGAATCGATACAAAGAAGAAGTCCGGTTCGGATAAGTATTAATTTTAGTTTATTTCGTGTGTAGGCTATGCATTTACGCTAAATTATAAGAGGTCGAGATTTTGCCTCATTTGCAACGAAGTTCGCAAAAACAAAACATCGCCTCGCATTGGACTGAAGTATGGACACGGTAGGCCGAATCAGTCGGGTAATTCAACGGATAACAAAGTGCTCGAATGGCTAAGTCAAAAGAGTTGGTCGTACAAACAAAGTTATGAAATTGAGCCGCATCGACTCGACAAAATGACAAGGCATATCGGCTTAAGGTGGGAGGACTTTGACCTTTCTTTCCTACTCTGTTATGCCTAACTAAAATCTACCACTGTATGCTAAGTTAACCTATCGAGTTCATGTGCGTGGCTCGATTGAGAGAAATCATAGTGCGCGTCGAAACACTAAGATAGAACGATTGAATTGAAACATACATAAAATGTATGAGTCGCCATAAAATATTGAAATATCGCAAAGGCGAACGCCTCGATACGCAAGCCATAAGTGATGAAACTGGGAATTCCTATGACCCTTCCTTTGGTGTGCGTATTGATCGATAGAAAGTTAGACAGATCTAATACGTGTTCTAACCCTTCATAGACAGAAACTAGGGTTCACGAATTATACCTGCGGCAGAAAAGAGATAAGTAATTCCTGGCAATCTCGAGCGGACGACCCCAAGATCTTCTGCACGTATTCCTTTCTCGAGTTGGACGTCGTATGGGCGACGATCTCCCAACCTTTTTTTCTCCTTGGCAGCCCTCTCTTTCTCTCCTTACGTGAATCACGAATTTAGAGAAAGTTCCAGATTTCTGATCAGGAATATGGCGGCCAGAGAATAGAGGATATATATAGGCTACGGCAGGGACCATGAGGAGAAATTAGGGTTAGGCCTCCTAACGGATCTGGATATCCCTTGTTCAGTCCGAACACACAATCCAGGCCATTAACAATAGCTCGGTCCACTAATGAACTATTGTTGCACTACCTCCCTAATCCCAAATTATATTTATGGGCTCCTTTTATTATATGCTCGTTTGGCTCCCAATGTTAAGATATCGTATGTCCGTCGATCAAATTAAGTTACTGACAACTATATTGATTCGATATTTTTTATCCTTAAGTAGTACCGCTCAACTTTATTTGTCATGTCGGATATATTCCACATGCAGGGTTTACATGACAATCCTTATGAGCTCCTTAAGGGGACATCATCAACCCGATATATCGGGACATGGATTCTATTTATAATCAACAGCCCATCATACATACAATGTTATTACCCAATTCATAGAGGTTGTTGATCCATAATGAATCTCACTCTTTTATGAGTCAAAATAATGCACACTGCATATACATGTCCGTTATTATATCCGGGTTAAGAGCACAAGCATCCATAATAACAGAGGTGTTTGTTCTCTTATGTTCTCAGTACAAAGAGAACAACCTCAAGTGGTCCTGTTCAATACACACAAAGTGTACTAGTATAAACCTATAGTCAAGATAGACTAATACCAGATTACACTATAACCTTTCCAATAGATTGTCCAAGTCCATCTAGGTTGTAAACTATTTATATACTCCATAGGGAACTGATAATATGATCTTCTGTGTGACACCACACACCATATTATCTACAATATAGAATATCAGACATTTGTATTAACACTTGCAACAAATACAATATGCAAACATTTGCCCATATGATTCTCATTCAAAATTAAGGAAATAAGGTTACTAAAAAAGTGATGCTTTTAGTATATAACCCTAAAGCCATAAAATATGGGATAACTGTATCGACGAGTGCTTCAAATGCATGAGTCACAGGATATTGAACAATTGGCTCAAAATGTGCCTCAAGACACGAGTCGTTGAACATCAATCAAATGCGTGCCTCCATGCATGAGTTAGTATGCTAGAATATGGAAAGATTATATCGACGCAAGTGCCTTAATGCACGAGCTGTAGAACAAGGAATACTCTATCGAGGCATGCCACAAGTGTACGAATCGGAGGGAATAAACATAAGTCTAGCACATTGAAAGATCGTGTCGAGACGTGCATTAATTGCACGAGTAGGAGAATATTGAACACTAAGATATAGGACATAAAAATACTGAATCGAGGCGTACAACGAATGCATGAGTCGATAGTTATCGAATAACTATTGAATACGACATGCTGCCTTGGAAATGTTTGAGAGCTTTAGGTTGTTTACTTGAACATTGAACCGAGGTGACGAAACATCGAAAGAAGGATAAAATGTACAAAGAATGTGAGAACATAGAAAGAATGTGAGAAAGAAAGTGTGGGAACATTGAAAAAAAGAGATATACGAGATGATGCGAAGTCTGAGTTTCGGACTCAGACAATGTTTGGTTGTTTGAGTAAGACGTGTTTTGCATAGTTGAATGGACTTGAGATATTGCCCATGCATGGGTGTGTGGTAATTTCCCTCGAACGAGTTAAATGCCGGGGCACCTTGACCGTTCGGCCTAGGAGGGATGGATAATCATTGTTGGTGCACATGTTTTGGGTATGACTTGCGATCTGCTATCGATGTGATAAGCCACAGTTGATGGTAAGTTTGGCTTCTTTCGAATATAGGGCCAGCAACGTGTACGAGAATGACGTCGAGTTACCCAATTTGGGATGAGAAACAAGTTAGTCCATTCGGGCATGAAGATGCCAACGATCTTCATATAGTTAAAGAACGGTGGGCTCAAAGTGGAGGCACACAGAGATCCTGCACAAAAATTACTTATAACATGACATGGAAAGACGTTAGGCGTATTCAACTTGCGTTCGTGCAAGAATGAGTACGTCGTTATTGGTAAGAAGTCGTGCCACGAAAAATACGAGATTGATATTATTGCCTGCTTGCTTATGCGAATCAAATAACATGCTTGCCATGAATTACATGCCTTACTGCTTTCGAATATGCTATAAAATCGATCCTAAGGCAAATATAGAAAGATCACAACTTAACCTGCATAATTCATGTATCCACTTAGTGTCGATTTAGTAAAGTGGGTCTGATCAGTACGCAAGAGGATTAGTACTGATCCTCCGCCAGATTTTTTTCAGGATGCTGGGAATGGATTGCCCGCGACGGAGCTTCGTTTGAACGTGCTAACGCATGAATGTAGTAGTGTTTTGAGTCGTGCGACCATATTGACGCTCAGACTTGCAAAAGGATGATGCGGCGGAGATATAGAAGACATGATGTATAGAACGGTGAAGTACTTTATGGACAAGAGAAAACTTGAGTGTTGTAAGCCAATCTGGAATGATTCATTTGGGCTATTGAAAGTCTTTATAATTTACTGCTTATCGAATAAAGGTAATTGTTTTGTACACTCTGTTTCATCCGATGCTAAATGTTGAATCAAAGATAACCATTTTGAGAACCTGTTATCTTGTCTTGTACGAGTGCAACTCTAGACTCGTACGACATTACGCCCCAACGAGGCCGATCGATTGGGTGAACTAAAGCGAGGACAAACGATTTCTTGAGTCGGGGACGAATGATTTTCTGAGTCTGGGCGTGACAAAGTGGTATCAGATCTCTAGGTTTAATTTTTTCAGGACACTTATTTCGTTTCAATTCCAAAAAGTTGCCCACCATGATCGAATGACTCTTGACTCTACTGATGACGTACTTGACGTTCCATACAATAAGTCTAATACAAAGTCACATAATTTTGCCACAAATGTTATGAAATTTATATAATGTTTGCTGAAAAAGTCATAAAATATTATTGCATTAAGTGCAGCGAGCCGTAAAATATTGGTTGATGCAAGTGCAACAAGTTGTGAAATGTGAATTGAGATATTTGTTGTTGTAATACAACATGTTGTTTGAAAAATATTGGTTGCATCAATATAATCGAAAGTCGCAAGATGTTTTGTTGCATAAATTACAACGAGTTGAATTATGATTTGTACGTTGTGAAAGAACATGAAAGTTGATAACGAATATGTTGAATAGATTCGAGTATTGGGTTTGAATTTCGAAAATGAAATGTTGTACGAGGTGCAACGGATGGAACAATGTAGAAGCATGGAAAAAGACAAGGAAAGCCCATGCGGCTCAAAACAGAAGGAGCCTCATGCGGCTCATAAGTCCTTCAGGATCCTATGCGGCTCAAAACAGAAGGATCCTCATGCGGCTCATAAGTCCTTCAGGATCCCATACGGCTCACAAACAGAAGGAGCCTCATGCGGCTCCAAAAGTCCTTTATGCGGCTCGGATGGCTCCATGCCACGTGGCCTCACGCTGTCCGATCCAACAACTGGCCATAAAGCAGCAGCTTGAATTAATTACTCTGACGGCAGCCCTGACAATGACAGCTCTGACATAAAAGTTGAAATGATGACTCTGATGATGGCATATTCCTAGAGAAAAGAAGAAAATCTTTTATAGCTGGCATGATCCGTCAAGTCCAAAGCTTCCTATGCGGCTGCCACTTCTATGCGGCTGCCACTCCTATGCGGTTGCCACTCCTATACGGCTGTCATTCCTATGCGGCTGACCCCTGCACGCGGCTGCCATCTTTATGCGGCTGCTCCCTTCTTGCGGCTGACCCCTGCACGCGGCTGCCCCCTTCATGCGACTGCCACCTTCATGCGGCTGCTACCTTCATGCGGCTAGGAGTGTGGGGGCCACCCATATGCGGTTTATTTAGAGACCGCATTCATACGGCTCTGTCAGGACGTCTCACTCATGACAATTAAGACACGTGGCGGTCCTCATGACAATGGAGACACGTGACGATCCTCATGGCAGTTGAGACACGTGGTTGTCTTATCCCCTCAGAATTATGGCTGCTCACAAATCATAACAACTAGATTTAGTGTAATCACCATAATTACATGGATCAAATCAGATTTGTTGTAATTAAGCAAATTGAACACGTGGCGGGACATCCGAGCTTGTCATGACAAATTATAAAGATTCATTACAATCAGCATTAATTGTCCATACGGATTTGGTGCAATCATGAATTAACTGCCCAGATGTAATACAATCAAGATTAATGGTCCAGATAATTGGCCGCCGACTTTTCAAGGGGGAATCATTGCAAACCCTAATGATCACACCCCCACTTCAATAAATAGCAAGGTGCCATTCCCTTGCAAACCCTGGAGAATTGGGAAGAAAAGAGAAGAAGAATTCCAGAGAGAAAGAGACTCTCCCCACCCGGCTGGACACACGAGAGACAAAGACATGCACAGAGGATTCTTTCCACGCATCCCGAGAGCATTTCTTCATCAGAGCCAAGGCCACGTCCGATCGTCCAAGAAGTAAGACAGAGCTGCCATCGCTTTTCCGAGCCTCTACCGTCATCCCCAGAATAAAAAATAAACAATCGTACTTAGATTGCTGTACCTAGGTTTTCGTCCCTAGGCTTTCTTTGTACGAGCGAGTTTATATTATGAGTTGTTTGCCATAAAATATAAAAGAACAGAACAATTGTATCGGAGGACTGGACTTTTACTTCACAATACAAACTCGCTTGTACAAAGAAAGCCTAAGGAAAAACCTAGTTACCGCAATCTAAGTACAATTATTTATTTTAGATTCTGGGGGGTGACGGTAGAGGCTCGGGAAAGCGACGGCAGCTCTGCCTTACTCCTTGGACGATCGGATGCAGCCTTGGCTCCGGGAAAGAAATGCTCTCAGGATACCCTCTATGTGGGCCTTTGTCTCTGCTCTCTCCCTTCAAGTCTCTCCAAGTGCTTTGGTGCTTTTCGAAAAAAGTCCTCTCTGCAAGGAAATGGCACCTTGCTATTTATAGGAGTGGGATATGATCATTAGGGTTTGCAATGATTGCCTTCTTGATAAGTCGGCGGTTAGGGATCAATTAATCTGGGCCTTTCATTCTGATTGTAGCAAATCTAGGTAATTAATGTAGATTACATCAAATCTCTGTGGGCAATTAATGATTGCTATAAATCTTCATGATTTGTTATGCCAAGCTCGGATCTCTCGCCATGTGTTCAATTTGTATGATTGCAAATGATCTGATTTGATCCCAGTAATTATGAGGATGACACTAAACCTAGTTGTTGGGATTTGTTGATGAATCTTGATCGATTTGATGCCATGTGTTCCATTATTATTATGCTGTAGCTGTAGGGACGCGAGAAAAACTAATCTTCTGCCACGTGTCTTAACCACGAGCTATTTAGAAAATCTGAACCATATGAGGATTGTTCCTAATGAGCCGCATAAGACTGGCCACGTATGGAAATAATCTGAGCCGTATGAGCGTAGGTGACCGCATGTTGGGTGGCTTCTCAGTGAGCCGCATGAAGATAGTCTTCATGAGCCACATAGGGTAGACTCTTCCTGAGCCGCATGAGGTGGTCTCTCCCTGAACCGCATGGGATGGCCTCTGCCTGAGCCGCATGGGGTGGCCTCTACCTGAGCCGCATGCGACTGTCCACGTGTCAAGGCCGCATGAAGGATTTGGAGTTTGTGTCAGAGATTTCCTTCGTTTCTCTAGGAGTCTACCATTATGACAGGGTCTTTATGGCAGCTTTATGTCAGAGCCGTCAGTTCTCCTTTATGTCAGAGCATTAAATAGGGCCTTTACTTAGTGGCCAATTGTAGGAGCGAACCGCAGAAGATCCAAGTGGGTGACCTTTGAACCGCATGATGTTCTTGAGCCGCATGAAGCTCGTCTATTTTTGAACCGCATGAGTTTTCCTGTTCTGAGCCGCATGGGGAATCATGCTGTTTTTCATGCTTCTACAAGACCCTCTTCAAAGTTTTCAATTTGCAAAATTGAAATACTTTGAATAAGAAGCATGGCTATGTGAAAGTTCTTCGGATCGCATGGATATCTCAGCCGCATGACCTCCTTAGCCGCATGGATTTCTGAGCCGCATGGCCTCCTTGTCGCATGGCCTGTCTAGCCGTATACATTTTAGCCGCATGGGCTCCCTGCCACGTGTGCGTGTCATTAATTGCCTTTAAATTATTTTAGAGCCGTCTTTTGGGGGAATCCCAAGGGTCGGTTCATTAAATATTTGGATTTTATGCCCTGGGTGAATCTCCTTTATGAGAGAGGGGGCAAAATCCGAGGAGTCGGTTTTGTTTTGCCTTCAGCACACGACCCGAAGCGGTTATTGGTCTACGTGTCCCCCCACTTTTGTCCTCCTATAAATAAGAGGATTTAAGAGAAAAACTTCTTTACTCTCTCCTTCGATTCAAACTTTTCCTGTCCCGATTGTCATCCTCTTCTTTGATCATCGATGGCTCCCAAGAAGACTGTTGCGGCGAAGGGTAAGAAGGCGGCGTCTTCGTCGGCTGCAGCACCCGAAGCTCACTTCGACGTTCGTCCTGCTGTTAAGGGTAAGGATTTAGGAAAGTTATATTCTTCGAAACCCTAACGATGGCTCTGTTGTATGCTGAATGCACAAGCCTTTAATGCAAACTATTTCGAGTTGTATGGGCCGCATACATGTCCCATAACCGAGCCGCATGGGGGTATACCCCATGTCTGAGCCGTATGGGAGTTGTCTTAGTGGGCCGCATGAACACTTCGTAAACCGAATCGCATAATGACCTGTCGATCAGATCCGCATAAGTCTATTGCGTAAGGCTCTGACCATCTTTTGACTTTGTTTCTTTTTATCTTTGATTCTCACAGCAACCCTGCCGAAGGCTGAGATCATTGATAGAAGAGTTGCTGCCCCCTTCCAAACAAGAATCATCGCTTGTTAAGGAGGAGGTAACTCCAGAAGCGGAGGAACAGAAAGGAGAGCTGGCCATTGCTGTAAAGGAGGAGCCCCAGTTTGACGGTAGTAGTACTGGGAGTTCTGATCTTCCTATTTCGGACGAGGATCTTGCTCAAATACATCCTTCATATGCAAAATGGTTGAGGGATTGGTATATGCGTCCCCGCAACTTGGATTCGTAGGCTCTCACAAATGTCCGTCTTTGTTTTGATACTTCTGTCTGTCTTTAGCTGCGGTTTATGTCTTGCTTCTTTTGGACATAGATGTATTCTCTTTCCTTCTTGTCTGAATGAAATAATAGAGACCTTTTCTGGCTTGCTAATGAGGCGTAGTCATATGAATCTCACTGATTTTGAACGAAATATATTCGCTCTGTTCTTTGTTTGTAGTAGTTGTCCCAATAGAAGACTTTTTGTGGACCTATTATCCTTGGCGTACCCAGGTTCTGGGTACGGATAATAAGTTGGGAGAGAACCAACATATTTACTCAGAGGTAATGAGGATATGGCAAATATGAGGGTTTCTTCGATGGAGCCTTCCCACTCAGAGGTAATGAGGACATGGCAGGAGTGGACTCAACGGAGGATATTTGTGGTCAACAGAGGACATTCGTGGACCTATTATCCTTGGCATACCCTGGGGTTTTTTTTGGTACAGATAATAAGTCGAGGAAGAACCAACATATTTACTCAGAGGTAATAAGGACATGGCAAATATGAGGGTTTCTTCGATGGAGCCTTCCCACTCAGAGGTAATAAGGACATGGCAGGAGTGGGCTCCATGAAGGGGTACATAGGACGACTCAGAGGTAATAAGGACATGAAAGTTCTATGTAGAGGGATAATTTTTTTTGGCGGAAATGAAATACTCAGAGGTAACATCGACGTGGTCGTTTCAGAAATTTTGTGGATCTGTTATCCTTTTTGTGCACTGAGAGTGCGGGTAGTGGACCATGAGGGAGGAGCTCTTTCAGAGAAATAAGTTCAGAGGAATGGTCATACATGACTTACTATCTGAAAGAGTGACCGGAATGTAATTTCAGAGGCACCTGCGGGTACATAACTCGATGATCTGAGAGAGTTAGAGTCGGCATGTGAGTTCAGCGGTACGAAAGAGTACATGACTCGGCGATCTAAAATTTAGAGAATGTGAGTTCAGCGGTATCGGGGGTACATAACTCGATGATCTGGGAGAGTTAGAGTCGGCATGTGAGTTCAGCGGTACGAAAGAGTACATGACTCGGCGATCTAGAATTTGGAGAATGTAAGTTCAGCGGTACCGGAGGGTACATGACTCAGCGATCTGGATATTGTGAATGTAAGTTCAGCGGTACCGACGGGTACATAACTCAATAATCTGGGATTTGGAATATGAGTTCAGCGGTACCGACGGGTACATAACTCAATAATCTGGAATTTAGAATATGAGTTCAGCGGTACCGACGGTACATAACTCAAGAATCTGGAATTGGAAGAATGTCGTTTAGACATAATATTTCTTTAGGAACTTGCCGTTGACGGGCAACATGAGCAAGTCTCCATTTTGTTTTGCGAGGCGGTAAGCACCGTTGGAGAATACAGCCTCAATGATAAATGGACCTTCCCATTTTGGCTGGAATTTGCCGACGGTTTTGTGAGTCATGACCATCGGCCTCCGAACTGCCAGAACGAGATCGCCTACTTGGAATGTTCTGATTTTAACCTTCTTGTTGAAGGCTCCGGAGATGCGTGCTTGGTAAAGCTCGATTCGTTGCTGAGCCAAGAGGCACTTTTCATCTAAGGCCTCCAACTCTTAATCGGCGATGATAGTTATCGTCTGTCGTCAACTGGTATGTAAGAGCTACGCAGAACGAGGGTATTTGAGTCTCTAATAGGAGAAATGCCTCACTCCCGTACACCAGGAGAATGGTGTATTCCCTGTGGGTGTTCGGACTGTGGTACGGTACGCTCATAAGCATTTACCAAGCTTCTCGTTCCAGTCGCGTTTGTTGGACGATATGAACTTCTTGAGAAGTTTGATGATTGTTTTGTTGAATGCTTCTGCCAACCCATTCGCTGCTGGATTGTATGGCATTGAAGTAATATTCTGGATGCGGTGCTTGTCGCAGAACCGATAGAAGGCGTGGATTACGAACTGCGGACCATTATCGTGGATGATCCTTCGGGCAGTCCAAAGCGATAGATAACATAATGCTTGAGGAAGCTGATCACGTTTGAAGTCTTTACTTCTGCAAGCGGAACAGCTTTCGCCCATTTGGAGAAGTAATCTGTGATGGCAAGTATGAAGCGATGTCCTCGGGAAGAAGGTGGAGCGATCGGACCGATGATGTCCATTCCCCATGCTTCGAATGGCCAGGATGCCACCGTCGGATGAAGAAACTCGGATGGCTGGTAGATGAAATATTCGTGGACTTGATAGGCTTTATATTTTCGTGCATAGTCTATTTCATCTGCAACCATCGTGGGTCAATAATAACCCATTCGTCGAAGGCGATCTTGTAATTTTGGGCCAGGCTGATGGCCCCCGCAGACACCGTCATGAGCTTCGCGTATGACTTCTTTGGCTTCTGTGTTTGACAGACATCGAAGCAATAATCCATCGTAGGATCGACGATACAGCATTTTTGTCTCTGTATCGTAGAAGAATCTAAGAGAACGCCTTCTGATAGAGGTGGCTTCCTTTGGGTCCTCCGGCAGAATGTCGTAGACTACGAAGTCAATGAATAGTTGTCTCCAGTCTTGTGCTTTGTCGATCGTCTGAGTGGAATAACTCGCCATGAATTGAACATTGTTCTTTGGACAGACCAGTTCATGGCCTATCACATCCACCGATTGATGAGCATAGTTCAAAACCGCTAGGGAAGCGGCAAGGCCAGCTAAGGCATCGGCTTCGATATTTTGGAGTCTGGGGACGTGTTCGATGAAGAACCCTTCAAATGACGAGATGATGTTGATCGCTATTTGGTGATAGGGGATCATGTCTTCATGGCGAACCTTGTATGAACCCTGGATCTGATTGACGATTAACTGTGAATTGCCGTATACTTCAAGATATTCTACCCCCAGCTCTCTTGCAAGTTGGAGACCAATGACTAAAGCGTTATACTCGGCCATATTATTAGAGCAGGTTCTGTGAGGAGTAAGCGTGATTGATCACCAATCCGGAAGGAGAAACCAGTACCACCCCGACTCCGACGACGATGTTGCCCTTAGGTCGGTCCTTGAGGCGCCGTCGAAGAACATTCGCCATATATCATCGTGAGAGGCTGCATGCGAGTCGGCGACCTCATCTGGAATATCTTCGTATATTCTGGCTGACTCGGGCCTGGGTGGGCTGCTAAAAGTCTGCCAGAGCTTGACCTTTAACAGCCTTTTGTGGGACGAAGATCATATGGTAGGGGACAGTAATATTCCATGTAGCGAGGCGAGAGCTGAGTGCCCCTGGTTTAGTCATGAGGACCCTGAGGGGGTTGACTCGTGATATCACATGTATGGTTTGCCCCATGACATAGTGTCGCATCTTTTGAATGGCGAACACCAGGGCGAGGCATTCCTTCTCCATGGTGTATATCGGTGCTCTGGCCCGATCATCATTCGGCTGAGGCAATATATAGCTTGCTCATGGCCTGCATCATTGTTTTGTGCTAGCAGAGCGCCAAGGGAATGCTCCATTGCTCGTACATAGAGCAGGAATGGTTTTCCAGCAACCGGGGCCACCAGGACTGGAGGGTTCGACAAATATTCTTTGATGCTGTCGAAGGCACGCTGACATTCTTCGTCCATACGAATGAGATGCCCTTCTTCATGAGATGGGTGAATGGCTGACAACGCCCGGAGCGGTTGGAAATGAACCTCCTGATGTAAGCTAACCTCCCTTGGAGGCCTCGAAGTTCTCGGAGAGTTCTCGGGGGACCCATCTCCATGATTGCCTTCGTCTTCTCAGGGTCTATGTGGATACCCTGGGAGGTGATGATGAAACCAAGAACTTCCCGCTGGATACGCCCAGGAAGGACTTCATAGGATTCATTTTCAAATTGTGCTCGTATTAGGTCGAACACTGTCCTTAGATCATACAGATGATCTTCCTTAGAGCGGCTTTTGACGGCGATGTCGTCAACGTAGCACTCCACGGTCTTGCGCAAGTGATCCCTGAATGATGCTCATAGCTCTCTGATAGGTGGCGCCAGTGTTCTTTAAACCGAAAGACATACTGTGTAGCAGAACGTGCCTATTGGTGTTCGGAACGATGTATGCTTTTCGTCGTCGGGAGACATCTTAATTTGGTTGTACCCCGAGAAGCCATCCATGAATGACATACGTTCGAAGCCGCAGGTGTTGTCAATCATGATGTCTGTGATAGGGAGGGGAACTCATCTTTGGGGCACGCTTCATTCAGGTTGCGGAAGTCGATGCAGATTCGAATCTTCCCATTCTTTTGAGGACCGGTACTATGTTGGCGACCCAGTCTGGATGTTGCTCCTCATATATGAAGCCGCTGCTATCAGTTTGTTGACTTCGGCTTCGATTGCATCCATGATGCCTGGGCGGAAGCGTCATTATTGTTGTTTGATTGGCTTTGCATCTGGCCGAATGTTGAGTTTGTGAAGAGCAATCTAGAGATTTAACCCTGGCATGTCTTCATAGTTCCAGGCGAACACATCAATATATTCTTTGACGAGTTCCAGTAGTGATTCTCGCTCTTCGTCTGTCAGGCTTTTACTAACGAAGATTGGTTTTGGAGAAGAGTCGCTGCCTAGATCCACTTGCATGACCTCATCTTCAGTAGGAGGCTCTCTTTGTTCAAACCGTTTCTCCCATTGCGCATCTAGCTGTTGGGACCACGGCACTAATTCGAGGAGTTCAGGAAAGTTTTCACCCTCTTCGTAAGCATCAGCGAACGCCATATTGACAGACAAGACCTGCCTGAATACATCCCCGATGCTGATATCCGAATAAGAAGTTGGTGATCCGGTTGAGTGTACTACCAGTTGCATTCCTCATCTGAGCTCTCAGGGGTCGTTGTAGGCGTAACATATCCCAGTCCGCATCGGGTCTTGTTGTAGCAGTCCTGTGGCTTGCTAGCCGGGACTGGCGACTTTAAAGGTAATCGTCGACCAATGCCGTACTTCAAACCTGGCATAGTTTCCAGATC
>JANAVB010013787.1:35000-36435 GCA_029216955.1 Iris pallida | reverse complement strand
TTGCTTGCGCGACGATTCGCGGCGTTTTCTGTCGCGCGACAATTTCTGCCCACGGCGTGGGCTTGACGGGCCTATCGGCCGCACGGGACTGAGGAATGCGAGCGTTGTTGCAGTTTCTGTGCACACGAAAATTTCTGTGCACGGCGTGGGCCTGACAGCCCCTATCGGCCGCACGGGACCGAGGAATGGAAGCGTTGCAGCAGTTTCTGCGCGCACGATTAATTTCTGTGCACGGCGTGGGCCTGACAGGCCCTGTCGGCCGCACGGGATCGAGGAACCCTCAAGTTGCAGCAGTTACTGCACACGCAACCAGTGTCCGTGCACGGCGTGGGCCTGACATGGCCTATCAGCCGCACGGGGGACGGAAATGCAAGCGTTGCAGCAGTTTCTGCGCATGCGAAGAATTTCCGTGCACGGCGTGGGCCTGACAGGCCCTGTCGGCCGCACGGGACACAGAAACGCATGCGTTGCAGCAGTTTCAGCGCGCACGAAGATTTTCTGTGCACGGCGTGGGCCTGACAGGCCCTATCGGCTGCACGAGATCGACCGGGTGCGCATATGCTGCGGTTTGTGTGCCTCGCGGCACTTCGTTTGCCCCGCGGCAGATTCCTGCCCACGGCGTGGGCCTGACGGGCTGCATCGGCGAGCACGGGCGCGGCCTGCGGCTGCGCGCGAAAAATGACAAGCTCCTCAAGCACTTTGGTCCCCCGGAGTCATCCCCACAATAAAACTGCAAATCTATTATAGGGGAGTAGGTGGTGAAGGGGGGGATGTTCGTCGCGCGCCACAATCCCGTGCGCGCGGGGGGTGCACGGCGCGTCGAACGGCTGCCCGCGCGCGGCGATCCAGCGACCGGGCGCTTGCTGGCTTCGGGGTGCGCGACGGTTCGCGACGTTTTCTGTCGCGCGGCAGTTTCTGCCCACGGCGTGGGCCTGACAGGCTGCATCGGCGAGCACGGGCTCGCGACGGCGCGCTGAGGCGACCAGCGCATCGAACGGCTGCACGGGCCGCCCGCCTCGCTCGCGTCCCAGCGCGAGGCGAGGCGTTGCAGCTGTTTCTGCGCGCGGCGCGCAGCTCTCAGCCCGTGCGACAGAATCTGCCGCAACTCGTGCCAGTTTCGAACCCCCCCGACCGAGCGGGAGGTTGGGCGCGTTTTCCCCAAAAATGACAAGCTCCTCAAGCACTTTGGTACCCCGGAGTCAGCCCAACAATAAAACTGCAAATCTATTATAGGGGGAAGCGAGTTGAGCTGAAATTTGGGCGGCGCAACAGATTTTGAGTAGGTGCGGCTTTGCGGGCAAAATGGGATTGTGTGCGAACGAAATCCCCCACGACCCTATCGTTGACGCGCCCGGTGCAGCAAGGCCCGCTGCTGCACCACGGACCCTTGTGCGAAGCTCCCGTGCGAGGCCACGGGACGCGGGTGCGCGGCAGA
>JANAVB010013787.1:17500-27500 GCA_029216955.1 Iris pallida | reverse complement strand
TCGGTCGGGACCGATAGGTCGGGAACGATCGAATCGATCGAACGGGAACGGTTGAATTAAGATCCATTCCACGTTATGGAATGGCTTCTTCGGAACCAAGTCCCATATTCAGCGGGTTGCGTCTCGAGGATTGACTTTGCGGCTGGAGTCGGGAGAGACCTCCCGTTGCTCTGCTTTTCACGCCGCTTGCGTTGGTTTTGGCTTTGGTTTTCGAATGCGTTTTCGTGAATGTTTTCGATGGTTTTCATGGTTTACATTTCGAGCTCGCATTTCTATCGAACTCTTGCATAAATACAGTGTTCTAATCGGTTGCTTGTGCGATTTCAGGTGATCGCGTAGGCGACGTCTAGCGCAGCCAACAAGTCCCTCGCCTCAAGTAAAAGCTCAAGGTGAGTGGCTGACCCCCTTCGTCTCGACCCTCTATTTCAAATGAGAACTCGGGTAATGTTACTAAGATTTAATGATTCGCTTGCAGAACACAAGTCTTGTATGTTAGAAATGAATAACAAATGCGTTATGTTGAAAAGAGATAGAATTAATTCATGCCTGCCAAACAACCAAGTGAATGAAGTGATCACATAACAAGCCCCAACGGTATCCTAAAATACTCCATGTTAACCCTATGAACTTGGACAACTTGTCGACAAGGGGTGGTTTCTTCGAGCGGAATTCCGGGGCCACGGGACCGTCTCGGCCTAGGAAGAAACTGGTTGTAGCCGCGCTGTTTATGCAACGCCGGTAAGGCATCGGTAAGACGGGGACTTGCATCGGGGCTCGCTACCTGCGTTGCAGGGGTCCCGTATTACCAGGCTACGTCCAAGGCGGCTGGTTAGGCCAATCCCATAACATACACTTGATATAAATTGCTATCAGCTAACATGGTAAGTTTTATGTCGCACGGCGCGCACCGCCGGAAGAAACCTTGGTGTAACTTAATGTTTCTATGAAATTATCCAGGATGGTTAGAAAGACCACTAAAAGCAAGTTGTATGATTTTATCAAATTCTTGAACCAAATGAGAGCCTGGAAAATTAATTAGCCACTCGCCAGTACATGTTGATTGTACTGATCCTCGCTCTCTATACAGGTGCGATAGATCTGGAAGGGCGTGCTACGTAAAGGGAGGCAACGCTCGTGTGTTTTGAAGCTTCGTCCGTGCATTGAAGCTTGGATCGACCCTTTTGAAGACTCCGCTGTTGAAGATCGAAGACAGATGGAGCGCCTTCCCACCATCCCAGGTGTTTGTAATTTTGGTTGTAATCAAGGGATGAATGTATGTAATGGCTATCTCATCGACGTCTACTTTGTATTGGAGTCAGTTTGTAAGAAGCCCGCGCGGCGCCTTTGTATCGAGTCTGTAATATGATGTTCATTATCAATAAAGCTTATGTTTCTTCTCTATAATGTGTGTTCAATTTACTCTGCGCATTCTCTTGTTGTTGTGTTTCGGATAACCTTATGACTATGCCTTGTGCAAGCGCAACTTAGGCTTGCACGGCATCACGCCCGGGGGACGACTATCGATTCTATGTAATCGGGGCGTGACATAATGGTATCAGAGCACGGCTTTACGTCCTTGGCCTCTAGTGTCGAGTTTTCAGTCTCAAGTCGTTGGTCTCGTGTCGATGAGATATGTCGTTCCATACAAGGGAGTCCATAATAAGTTGGTTACTAATGCATTTTTACCTTCAAATCCCAGAAGGTGCGACGGTGAATGTGGCGAACGAAGAAAGTGCTTCGAGCGGCTCGAGTAGCTCGAGGCCCGGACCCTCAAACGATGCCATGGGACGGATGTTGCGTATGCTGGAAGCGCAACAACAACAAGCTCTGGAGAATCAACGCCTGAATGAGCAACATCGACGGGAGACTGAGGCACATCGACGGGAGGTAGAGGCACGCCAGACCCAGTTCGAGGCCCGATTCGATGCACAATTCAAGTTGCAGCAGAAGCAGCTTGATACAACTTCAGCAAATAGTACAGACGGTGGTGGCCAACAACAATAACTCTACGACAACTCCTGCCGTGACCGAGCCTGCGGCCAGACAAAGTGATGTCGATCCGGAGGTACCCGAGCTTATGCCTGCGACGCCGAGGAGTTCCAGCTCGACGTGTCTAAATTCACAAAGAGCTTCCGTACTTCCTTCTGTGGTACTGAAGACCCTTCGTTGGCGATCGATTGGCTGGAAGGTTGGAAGACCGGTTCGAGCTCCTGGGTGTTGATGAGTCCCAAGAAAGTCGCATGCGCTCAACTTCTACTCCGATTGAACGCGCACGGACTGGTGGGCCGTGCAAAAGCGAGCAATCAGACACGACGACGAGACGGCAGCAATATCTTGGGCCCCTTCCGAGAGGCGTTCGAGATCGAGTACCTTCCCGATGCCATTTCGACAAGAGAAGGAGAACGAGTTTATGCAGCTAAGGCAAGGGAATATGACGGTGCGGCAGTATGCAGCAGAGTTCAACAAGTTAGGCCAAGTTGCTGGACAATACCTGCCTTCCATGAGCGAGTCGTGCACGACGGTTCGAAGTGGGCCTACGGCCATCTATTTCCTGCCCATGTGTCCGTTCCAAATACCCAACGATGGGGGAGTCACTCAACCCACGCCCTCCGCCTTGAAAGCCAATACCCTCCAGGTGCTGCCGGCGCTGTGCATAGCCTACAATCACAAACGCCCTAGCCACGCGGGAGGAAACAAGCGTGACCAAGCGTCCGAACAACGGGCCCCAAGGCGGATATCAAGGGCGGAATCCACGATACTGCAATCGGCGTCGTCACCGTCGGTCACATCGATTGACTACTGCCGGATAGCCAGAGGAAGGGATGCGGGAACTGTGGCCAGAAGGGGCCACCGACGTGCTGAGTGTCCAATCAGAAGGCCGACCCAACGGCGCCCCAACAACATCGTCCAATGGCGCCCCAGCGCACCGTCCAGGGAATCAGTTCCAGCCACCTCGAGCCCATCAACCTGTACCGCAAAATGGTCAAGACCGTCGCCCCAATGCCCAGGGCCGCGTCTACGCCATTGACTCGAGATGAAGCGCTTGCCTCAGACACGGTCGTGACAGGTATACTTAGTTTTAATAATGTGCCTGCTCGCGTACTATTTGATTCAGGTGCTTCACATAGTTTTATAGCGGCAGACTTTGTCGCCGAGCACAAATTTCCGTTCAGTATCATTAGACCTCGACCTTAGCGTGAGCACACCTTCGGGCACACCTAATACTCACTAATTCAGCCTGCACCGACGGGATTATCTGTATCGGCGGTCAAAAGATCGGTCTGGACGTGATGGTCCTAGACATGAATGACTTCGATATCATTCTGGGATGGATTGGCTCGGGCCGTGCAACGCAACCATAGACTGTGCCAGGAAGACGGTCACTTTCCGCATACCAGGAGTGCCTGAATTCTGCTTTTCGTGTGGTGAGGCGTCGTCGACCTGCATGTTGATCTCGGCAATCTCTGCTCGGAGGATGCTGCATTCTGGGTGCGAAGGCTACTTGGCGTCCGTCCGAGACATGCGACAGGATGGTGCAAACGTAGGTCAGACCGACGTTGTGGCAGAATTCCCCGATGTGTTCCCGGACGAGCTACCCGGCATGCCCCCCGACCGAGAGATCGAGTTCAGCATCGATACATTCCCGATACTCGACCGATTTCAAAGGCCCCGTACAGAATGGCTCCCGCCGAGCTGAAGGAACTCAAGGTCCAGCTACAAGAGTTACTCGATAAAGGGTTTATTCGGCCTAGTGTTTCGCCGTGGGGAGCGCCCGTATTGTTCGTGAAGAAGAAGGATGGGTCCATGCGTCTGTGCGTCGACTACCGAGAGCTTAACAAGGCCACCATCCGGAACAAGTACCCATTGCCCCGCATAGACGACCTATTCGATCAACTGCAAGGCGCCTCGGTATTTTCGAAGATCTGATCTCCGCTCAGGCTATCATCAACTCAAGATCAAGTCGGACGACGTGCAAAAGTCAGCCTTTCGCACTCGGTACGGCCACTACGAGTTCCTGGTGATGCCATTCGGCCTGACGAACGCCCCTGCCGCCTTTATGGACCTAATGAATCGGGTGTTTCGACCCTTCCTTGATAAATTTGTGGTAGTCTTCATTGACGACATTCTCGTCTACTCGAAAGACAGGGCGCAGCATGCAGAACATCTGCGGACCGTGCTCCAGACACTTCGAGAGAACCAGTTGTATGCGAAGCGGAGTAAGTGCGAATTTTGGCTCAGCAGCGTGTCCTTCCTTGGTCACATCATTTCGTCCGAAGGCATTGCAGTCGATCCGAAGAAGTGGAAGCCGTTGCTGATTGGAGGAGGCCTGCGTCTGCTAGCGAGATTAGAAGCTTCTTGGTTTGGCGGGATACTATCGACGCTTCGTGAAAGACTTCGCGAAGATTGCATCGCCACTGACTCGCCTCACTCAAAGGGAGTCGCGTATGAGTGGTCGGATGACTGTGAAGCTTCATTCCAGGAGCTAAAACAGCGGCTGATTTCGGCACCCATACTCGCACTTCCGGATGGGCCAGAGGGTTTTCAGATATTCAGCGATGCTTCAGGCCAGGGCTTGGGATGTGTGCTCATGCAGCGGAACAAGGTGATATCCTTCGCCTCGAGACAATTGAAGCCGCACGAGAAGAACTATCCTACGCACGACTTGGAGTTAGCGGCGATTGTGTTCGCGTTGAAATTGTGGCGTCACTATCTATATGGTGTGGCGTGCGCGATCTATACCGACCATAAGAGCCTCAAGTATCTCTTCACTCAGAAGGAGTTGAACTTGCGACAGCGACGCTGGCTCGAACTGATCAAAGACTATGACTTGACGATCGACTACACTCCGGGCAAGGGAAATGTGGTGGCGGACGCTCTGAGTCGAAAATATCTTGCCTCGCTCTCCATCAACCGCAGACTACTACAAGATCTCGAAGAAATGGGCATCGATCTCCGGGTTCGATTCAGGGATATACGGTTGGCGCAGCTGCAGTTAGAGCCGAGTTTGCTGGAAAAGATCATGGCCGCTCAGAAGGATGATCCGTACCTGAAGAATGTGCGCGAGCGAATTTCAACAGGTAGTGCGACCGACTTTGCGGAAGACAAGACCGGCGTGCTGAGATTGAATGGCCGACTATGTATTCCGGATGATTCAGAACTGCGAAAGGAAATAATGTCGGAGGCGCATCACGCGAAATATACCTTGCATCCAGGCAGTACCAAGATGTACAAGGACCTCCGCACGACTTTCTGGTGGCACGGGATGAAGAGAGATGTGGCGCTCTTCGTGTCACAATGCATGGCCTGTCAGCAGGTGAAAGCTGAGCATCAGCGACCGGGCGGGGAGATGCAGAACCTTGCCATCCCAGAGTGGAAATGGGATCATGTCACGATGGACTTTATTGTTGGCTTGCCGAAGACACCACGGGGGAGCGACGCCATCTGGGTCATCGTCGATCGATTAACCAAGTCAGCGCACTTCATTGCCATTAAAGTTACTTGGAGCGTTGATCGCCTGGCACAGACTTATCTTGACGAGATCGTACGGCTGCACGGAGTTCCAGTATCCATCGTCTCTGATCGGGATTCACGGTTCATGTCGCGATTCTGGAGTAGCCTTCAGTCGGCGCTGGGTACCAAGTTGCAGTTCAGTTCAGCTTACCATCCACAGACCGACGGCCAAACGGAGCGCGTTAATCAGATTCTCGAAGACATGCTACGGCTCTGCGCAATCGACTTCAAATCAAGCTGGGACGTCTACTTACCGTTGGCAGAATTTGCATATAACAATAGCTACCAGTCCAGCATCCAAATGGCGCCGTATGAAGCTTTGTACGGCCGGAAGTGCAGATCGCCCATTTGCTGGGATGAAGTCGGGGAACGGCAGATACTCGGCCCAGAACTGGTGGAACAGACCGTGGAGAAGTTCAAGCTCATTCGGGAAAGACTGAAGATTGCACAGAGTCGACAAAAGAGCTACGCCGACACCCATCGAAGACCGCTTGAGTTCCAGGTGGGCGACCATGTGTTCCTGAAGGTGTCGCCTATGCGAGGAGTTACTCGGTTCGGCGTGAAGGGGAAGCTGAGTCCGAGATTTGTTGGGCCGTTCGAAATACTTGAACGGGTCGCCCCAGTAGCATATAGGATTGCCCTACCGCCGGCGCTTGAAGGTGTCCACAATGTCTTCCACGTCTCCCAACTGCGGAAGTACGTGCACGACCCTAGCCACGTGGTAGACTTTGGCCAGCTAGAGTTGAAGTCTGACTTATCCTACGTTGAAGCGCCTGTTCAAATCTTGGAACGCAAGGATAAGCTATTGCGGAATCGGACGATCCCTCTCGTTCGCGTACTCTGGAAGAACCATGCGGCGGAAGAGTCGACATGGGAACTTGAGTCGGAGATGAGGGAAAGGTTTCCTTCATTATTTTCATAGAGGTAGGTTCTGTTCTTAAGTTTTGAGGACGAAACTTTTTCTTAGTTGGTTATGGTGTAGTGCCCCGTCCCTACATCGTGCCCCGTTGGCCGTCCACGGGGTGCGCGAGAAAGGAACACTGTCGCTATCGACTCGGTCGGGACCGATAGGTCGGGAACGATCGAATCGATCGAACGGGAACGGTTGAATTAAGATCCATTCCACGTTATGGAATGGCTTCTTCGGAACCAAGTCCCATATTCAGCGGGTTGCGTCTCGAGGATTGACTTTGCGGCTGGGTCGGGAGAGACCTCCCGTTGCTCTGCTTTTCACGCCGCTTGCGTTGGTTTTGGCTTTGGTTTTTCGAATGCGTTTTCGTGAATGTTTTCGATGGTTTTCATGGTTTACATTTCGAGCTCGCATTTCCTATCGAACTCTTGCATAAATACAGTGTTCTAATCGGTTGCTTGTGCGATTTCAGGTGATCGCGTAGGCGACGTCTAGCGCAGCCAACAAGTCCCTCGCCTCAAGTAAAAGCTCAAGGTGAGTGGCTGACCCCCTTCGTCTCGACCCTCTATTTCAAATGAGAACTCGGGTAATGTTACTAAGATTTAATGATTCGCTTGCAGAACACAAGTCTTGTATGTTAGAAATGAATAACAAATGCGTTATGTTGAAAAGAGATAGAATTAATTCATGCCTGCCAAACAACCAAGTGAATGAAGTGATCACATAACAAGCCCCAACGGTATCCTAAAATACTCCATGTTAACCCTATGAACTTGGACAACTTGTCGACAAGGGGTGGTTTCTTCGAGCGGAATTCCGGGGCCACGGGACCGTCTCGGCCTAGGAAGAAACTGGTTGTAGCCGCGCTGTTTATGCAACGCCGGTAAGGCATCGGTAAGACGGGGACTTGCATCGGGGCTCGCTACCTGCGTTGCAGGGGTCCCGTATTACCAGGCTACGTCCAAGGCGGCTGGTTAGGCCAATCCCATAACATACACTTGATATAAATTGCTATCAGCTAACATGGTAAGTTTTATGTCGCACGGCGCGCTCCGCCGGAAGAAACCTTGGTGTAACTTAATGTTTCTATGAAATTATCCAGGATGGTTAGAAAGACCACTAAAAGCAAGTTGTATGATTTTATCAAATTCTTGAACCAAATGAGAGCCTGGAAAATAATTAGCCACTCGCCAGTACATGTTGATTGTACTGATCCTCGCTCTCTATACAGGTGCGATAGATCTGGAAGGGCGTGCTACGTAAAGGGAGGCAACGCTCGTGTGTTTTGAAGCTTCGTCCGTGCATTGAAGCTTGGATCGACCCTTTTGAAGACTCCGCTGTTGAAGATCGAAGACAGATGGAGCGCCTTCCCACCATCCCAGGTGTTTTGTAATTTTGGTTGTAATCAAGGGATGAATGTATGTAATGGCTATCACATCGACGTCTACTTTGTATTGGAGTCAGTTTGTAAGAAGCCCGCGCGGCGCCTTTGTATCGAGTCTGTAATATGATGTTCATTATCAATAAAGCTTATGTTTCTTTCTCTATAATGTGTGTTCAATTTACTCTGCGCATTCTCTTGTTGTTGTGTTTCGGATAACCTTATGACTATGCCTTGTGCAAGCGCAACTTAGGCTTGCACGGCATCACGCCCGGGGGACGACTATCGATTCTATGTAATCGGGGCGTGACACCACGAGTTGCTGATTAATCAAGTTTTCGAGAAAGCATAAATTCATCTCCCTGAAGGCATAAGAAATACTACTGAAGAAGGCAAGACAACATGTACAACCTGACTCACCACCAAAATACTGCGCGTTGGCTACCACTTGTTATCTTCTATTTATCTAAAGCACATTAAATATTATGTTTGTTTGCTAATATAGAATGACTGGATTTGCTACCACTAATTTGGTGCATGCACATTGGAGAATATTGTAAACAGTTCTGCTGCTGCTACCAAAAAATACACATGGAACATTGAACTGAGCCTGTTACCAGTTAGTCGGAGCTTTAACGCTATTGCATTATAATGCGTTCTCCTTCCAGCGTGTGGCATGAAGTATATTCGTAAAATACACCGAAGTGCGTCAAGCCTACTTAAATAACTACGGATAGGATCATAGACAAAAACCACCCCTTTCTGATGGGAAATGTTTAGATGTCCTCGCCATACTCAAAAGCAACTATATGCTATTTTAAACTATAAGAGAAACACAACAACAACCAGCTCCTTTACCAACGAAGCTCTCCCTTTTGTAGGGCGCGGGGCATCCCAGAAAAACGAAAATAGTATGAGCAGCTTACCTTCCCGAAAATTGACCGACCGACCAACCGATGGATCGTGCTCTGTCTCTTCTCCCTCGAGTAATCCTTGCAAACGAACGAACGACCGGCCTACCTGCACCCCTAACCAAATATTCCAGAAACCTTTCCAAACACAATTACAGTTGATGTCCAAATAACACAAGTAAAATGAGCCCTTGGGCTGCGCCGGCGCCACGCTCTGGTAGCTCTCTCTCGAGGGAAGGAGGGAGGTGCAGGCTTCCTCCCGGGGTCTCGCGAACAAAAGATCCCTCCCTCCCGGTGGAACGTACAGATATGTTGATGTGAATCAGATCAAGAAAACAGAAATTAGTAGAGCACAAAAAACAGCAATTCACGCGGGAGAAATTAGAGATTTTGGACCTTTTCTTTCCCTCTAATTTTTCCAGAAGGGGTGGGGAGAGTGATAGTGGTGATGGAGGTCGTTGGGAGCTCCACCAATGGAGGTGGAAAATGGGATGGGACACATCATCACCATCACATATAAAAAGGAAGGGTGGGTTTCGGGTCGGGTATGCAGAGGACAGGAGGCTTTGTGTGGAAGTTCAACAACCCAACACCCGATACACCACTCCGCATGCATTGATTGGTTAGTGGGCCTAAGGGCCCTTTTACAAAATCCAAAACTTGGATCTGGTTGGATTTTGGAGAAAAAAAATTATTCTTTAATAATTTTGTTAAAATATTTATTATTTAATAATTTTTTTAAAAATTAGTAAATTAAAAATTAGTTAATCTTTAATAATTTCGTTAAAAATATTTATCCTTTAATAATTTCGTTAAAAATTAGTTAATTAATAAAAAAAACTAACTATTTTATTAGTATTATTAATTAATAAAAAAATAGTATTATTAATTTAAAAAATTAGTTAATTAGTTCATTTCTTTATAATCATAATTAATAATTTATTAGTATTATTATAATATTAATTAATAATATTTTATTATTTAGTTAATAATCATAATTTACTAGTATTATTATATTATTATTATAAAATTAATTAACAATCATATCCTATGTTTAGTATTATTAATTAAAAAATTACTTAATTAGTTTATTAGTTAATTTCGTTATAATCATAATTAATAATTTATTAGTATTATTATAATATTAATTAATAATTTGTTAATAACTATTTTCTTATAATCTTAATTAATAATAATTTAAACACAATTAGAATCATATTTTATAATAATTTAATTAATAATTTACTAATCATAATAATATTAATTTATAATTACTATTTTTAAAAT
>JANAVB010013786.1:0-40750 GCA_029216955.1 Iris pallida | reverse complement strand
TTTGATTAGGTCGGGCTGGCCAAGGGGTCAGCCCGCTGTTATGTTAGGATTAGGTTAGGTTTAATTTATTTAGGTTAGGTTAAATTTATTATAAAAAATATAATAAAATCGATCATGTGTCCAGACAGTTAGGGAACAGGATTCTACGTGTCCGTGCTAAGCACGACACGTACGGGCCATGAAACTGTCTAGTCCTACCTTCGTGTTCGTTAGGACACGACGAACAACATACGTCAAACACGAGACACGTACGACACGCTTTCGACACCGCTACTCACGTATCCGATTTGCTGGGGAGGTTTCGAAGGGGCTGGACGGCGGCGGAGGCGTCGTCATCGCGGCGGAGTGGTGGCGATCGACTCGTCTCATCACGGCGAACCTTTCGGTGGTGGTGGTAGGGGGTAGCGTTCGTCATGGGAGCGACACTGGGGGTTAGCCGGATTTAGGGTTCAGGCGGGATTAAATGGAGAAGACGGGGGGCTGCGGTGGCTGGGGTTAGGTCGTAGTGGTGGTTGGTCGAGGAAGGTGAGGGGGTCCTTTATAGGGGGTCGAGTCGGTCGGGGGCAGCCGAAAATGGCAGGGGAAAGGTGGGCGGTGGTCGTCGGGCTGTCGGGCAGGGAGTGGGTGAGAGGGTAGTTTACACTTAGGTCCCTCGGGTTTTAGGAAATTAGGGTTAGGTCCCTCCCTAGGATAAATTTGCAAATAGAATTTGCAAATCGATATTAAAAAGATTTAAGTATTTGCAGAAACTATTTAAAACATTTAAAGTAATTACAAATCTATATCAAAACAATTCTAAAATTTACAAAATGATATTAAGACATTTAAATAAATTACAAAATGATATTTTAATATATAAAACTTATTTAAAAATTATTTAAAAATTCTAGAAAAATTTCTAAAAATCCTAATAATTATTTTAAGGCTAAAATTGATATTAAAAATTTAATTAACAGTAATTAAATAAAATTTGAAAAACAGGGGCTTACAACCCTCTACTGAGCTAGATGCTCCTCAGGCTCCTGAATATCACCCTCATGTGCCCCATAGAAAGTAGGGTAGTCCCCATCATCATCTGTAATATTTTCAACAGGTCCAGTCAGGACAGGAGCGAGCACAATACATCTCACGCAGTTTATACCAGGTTGGGAAATATAAAGCATGCAAAAGAGTAAGATACTTGGACTGTAAAGAAATATATATAAAAATGAGAGAGATTTGATAACTAGAAATATCTATATACATGACAAGTAAGAACTGTAAGTAACCTGTGATTTAGAGCATGAGATGGTTATATAAACGGATTAGGACAATGCAAGGATAACTCCATCATACGTGAGTGTACAATAGACATATACAAGATTTCACAAGATGGGATTTTGATCACATAACCATTTCCTACTCACCCTCCCCAATCAATACATAAGGATCCAGTCAAGTTACGTTACCTTGTACAAGAGGTTTTAATCATGTTTGCTCACGTGATCATGAGAGTACAAGATTGTACAAGAGTATACATAAATAGCGGTGTACATGAAATACAAGATATTCGTGAAAAGCACATGACAACTGTCTCTGATACACCCCGAGGGGGATAACATCGCATGACAAGATCCATATAGTACCAATCCATGATAATAATGTGACAGCATCATGTAAAGTAATCTAAAGCAAGAATATAAATCCTAATAAGTATGAAATAATCAGAGAATGTACTCGCCTGTCACCCTGTATGACTGTTATGAATAGATGTCCGAACTGGTGTCACAGAGTCCTATTTAGAGTAAAAACAGGTTATAAAGTACTCAAATTGTAATAATGGAAATCTGCAATACAAACTACATGATTCTAAGTCAAACTAGGTCAAAGTCAACTCTTGGTCAACTTTGGTCAACTATCCAGGTCAAACCAGGTCAACAAGTCAATTTTGGTCAACTAGGAGTCAAATTTGGTCATACTAACTCACACCAAGCCAAACTAAGTCATACTAGGTCAATCTAAGTCAATCTAAGTCAAATAAGGTCAAACAAAGTCAATCTAAGTCAAACAAGGTCATGCCATGTCAAGTTAAGCCAATATAGGTCAAACTAGATTATACAAAGTCAATCTAAGTCATACTAGGCCTAACAAAGTCAAACTAGGTCAAGGCAAGTCAAACAAAGTCAAACAAGGTCGATTTAAGTCAAAGGTTGACTTACAGTTGACTTTTGGTCAAATGGTCAACTCTGGTCAATCCTTGTCAACTCATAGTCCACTCTAGGTCAACTAGGTCAATGGTTGACTCACAGTTGACTTTTGGTCAACTGGTCAACTCTGGTCAAGTTTTGGTTAATTTTAGGCTAAAGTTGACTTTTGGTTGACTTTTAGTCAAAACGGTCAACCATGGTCAAACGGAGTCAACCCTAAGTCATTTACCCTATTCCTAACCATTACCAACCAAGCTATCCTAATTCTAACCATATCTTAAACATGTTAAACTCATATCTTAGTTATAGGTATTACCTTAACTCTTATCCCGTTACCCTACCAAGGTAAACTCGTTACCTTAGCCTCTAACCCATACTCTTGCCTACATTACCCTCACCTTACTTATCCTTCAATACCCTACTAAGGTGTTCTAACACTCTACCCTCGTATCTCGATACCATATCTTAGTATCTTGATACCTTACCTTGGTTATAAGGTAAACTCATTTACCTTGAAGGTAAAGGTAAATCTCATTTACCTTGAGATACTAACTTGAGTATCCTACGATACCCACTATTCTAAGACTCTACTCTTAGTATCCTAAGATACTAAGATAGGATACTAACTATTTATAGGTTTCCAACATCTAGACACTAGTTAATACTAACATATCATAGGTATCTAACATATCAAAATCTAACCAATACCTCAACTAACAACATTCTAACATATAACTTCTAACCATCTATTCTAACTTAGAAACCTAACACAACTAACATCCACTAACTAATATCTAACCATAACATATATGTATATATACCCATCTCTAACTCTAACCAACTAACATATGTCATCTCTAACTAACAATAATATAGACTAACACAACTAACTATCTAACTTATATAAGATATCACTATCTAACTTCCAAGATACCTCTAACCTCTACATAGATTCTAACATAACCACTAACATACTAACATATCCATACATACAAACATCTAAATTCTTTTAATACACATACAAACACATATACCAAATCCACCCCCTCTCTTCTAAGATACCCACACACATCTATATACAAACACACTACCACTCAACCAAAATACAAATCACTCAACAAACCACACTAGCCTCAAGTTAAATAGGATGGCATGATCCTCCCAACTCTCTCACCTTCACAACACACACACTACACTACCATCTATACAATATCAAACACACACTAGCACATATCCTCTATCAATCTTACTTTTCTCCACTAACCACACACATCCTTATCTCATTCAAACACGCACACTATACTAACATATATTACATAACAATAATTTATCTATTATACTATATAATAGGAAAACTTAGATGGTAAAACTTTTGAATTCCGAAAATACCCTTATATACTTATACTAATTAAAAATAGTTCATTAATTTTAATAAGGACAACTTAGTAATTAGGAAGACTATCCTTTGGTCTTCTTAAAAAGTTTTCCTAAACTAATTAAGAAATGTTAAAATACGTGCAAGGCACGTGCACATATGCTAGTATATATATATTTTTTTTTTTAAAATACGTGCAAGGCACGTGCAAGGCACGTGCACATATGCTAGTATATATATATGCTAGTATACTATATCATACATATTCTTGACAACCTATGATACCTACATTCACATGATATCCATACTACATAGGCTCATAGGTTACACAAAATACCTATATCGTATAGTCACTCTTCTACTTAAAATCAATACTGTACCAATTGGGCCTTCACTAAATTCTAGGATTAATATATGTTGTAGCCCTTCGTATTAGCTTTCCGAAACTTCAAACGGATCGCATTTTTGTGTCCGGAAGCTCTCGAAATCACGAAAATACCAAAACGCGTTCGTCTTTCGTATAGCTGACACTCAAACAGTTCTACAGAAAGTTCTAGAACGATTTTGGCTTATTAAAATATATATTTGGAAAGCTAACTTCGATACAGTTCTTTTTAAAAAAATGGGAGATTAATCGGAGTCTTGAGCTAGGAGTTATGGTATTTCTAAGATGCTTTGGCTACTAAAAACGTGGATAAAAATTATGACGAATTTGAGTTGTTTTGGACAAAAGAAACACATATAGGCCAAGATACTTGGATACCAACATAGGTATCCAAATGAAACTCATTCTAACCATCCTAACTAAGATCAATCCACTCTCTAACCATTCTAAAACCGAATTTAAATATATATTTAAACTATTATCATACATACATACACATGGGGTGTCCTAATTTGGGATCTATCAAGTAGGACACAAGACACATCTAAAATCCTAAAGAGAGCTCCAAATGGCCTCAAATTTGAATCTAAATGGGGTACATGCATGGGAGTGGATCCTATGGATTCAAACTAACTAATATGTATAGGAAATCAATTTAGAGGCTTGATTTTACCTATTGGGAGTGGAATCCCAATGATACTCCCAAGGACACGGCTCCGACACGAAGATCTTCCAAAAAGGACAATCCTCCTTACACTTTGTTCCAAATCTTTGCTAGCACCCTCCCTTGGTAGTATGAGAAGGTTGGATGGAAGTTTTGGTTGAGGGATGTAAGGATTTGGAGATAAAATCAAAGAGGAAAGCTCTCTAATTTGGGAAAGAACACTTAGGGTTCTATGTAGAGGTAAAAAGAGGCAAGAGTTTTCTTAAGGATTCTTTATAGGAAGGGAGGGAGCACTTGATGGCTGGTCATTAGATGAATTAGGATTAGTTTTACATGTAGATGAGTGGCTAGGGCTTGTCCACCCAATTCCAAGCCTTCCTATTGGTTCAATTAGTCGTAAGGCTTTCTTTTTCACAAATATCCTAAGGGGTAAATATCCTTCTATGAAATATCTAGATATTGTGTTAATCTTGTCATTACTAGGTTATCCTAATCAAGACTCTAAGCTCAGGGCTAATCTAGATTAGGCTAAGATTCTAGGTCAAGTCTCAAATAAATAATTAGCACATTTACAATTTCATAAAATTATCAAAATAACCAAAATACCCTTAGGCTAAAAGGTTGTAATTAGTCATCCTAAATACATGACTAGGCTCCCATGGTCATGGTTAGTCTCTAAGCTTAGCAAATTCTAGGGTTACACTAGTCAACCATCAAAATCACAAGTCGTGGTTTTAAATAGTTTTAAATTAATTAAAAATCACCAAAAATTATAATATGGTTTAAATATCATTATTAAATAACTAAAATATACAAATGTTCAAAATTACCCTCATTTTAGAAATTGGGTGCTACAGAACAGGAAGGATCAACGATCAAAGCAGATATCAGGTCAAAGATCAGAGGCAAAGAGTAATACGAAGGATATCAATGAGAAAGAATTTGTGACTGAGGTAACTACCAGCAACCCCCGCATATCTGATAAATCAGACCTGCATGGGCCACGACTAAAACCTATGTGTCACGACCCGCACCCAATATTTGGGCATGAGCCATGGGTTCGTCCAGTCTACGCCGCAGTGTCGACGGTAGTACGCTGTCATCTCCACATGTATAAAATACAACCACGCAGTTTATATACATTTTTACAATGTAAACCACATCACATAATATATCAAGGCGAGATGAATTTTTATAAAATAACCACAATTTGGAGAGAAGGATAAATAATTCTGACAAAACTCTAAAATAGATCAAAAGTACTAAAGTGACATAGTCTCCAAAGATGAAATGTACTAGAGAACAGCCACAAATCAACTCATGAATCATAAAATAGAAATAACATCTAAAAGTCTCAAACTAATCCAGTCTGTGAGAATGCTAAATAAAATCTCCTAGTAATCCTCTGTAGCAGGTAACTCCGTAAAAGCCGCCTCCAGTTCGCCCTGTGCACCAAAATCGGGATCTGCAGTATGCTCATAATATGTGGTACAGAAATTCTCTAACTCATCACCTAAAAATATTGGTTTTACAGTCAGGAATGGAACAAGCACACAAACTGAAAAGCTATCCGCAACATAATAGATTCGACAGTGCATGAATATAGCATATGTGGAAGGAACTAGAAGGTAAGTTGATGATATGGTATATCTAGAATGAAAGCATGAATTGCAGAACATGGTATGTCAACTAGAAAGAATGTAAAAGCATAGTGACATGGTAAATGGTAAAATGTAAAGAAATAATAAAAGACAACTATCAAAGGGTGTTGAAATATCTTTGTCGACATGTGAACGGCTAAGGGGTAAATACGGCACCCTGCACGTGTCATGTGCAGCTGCTATCAGTCAAGATTAGACATTTTGGGATGGAATGGGTAGTTCACACGTCTACAAAGATATTTCCCCTTCCCGACCAGTATACATGGGCCCAGTCAAGCTATGAAACACCACAGAAAAATAAGACAAGAACATGATAAATGGGGGTCCATGATACTATCTCGTGAGTCCATCGTATCATCAAACGAGGAGCATATATATAAGATGTACTGAACAAAACTATAAGAATTGGAAGCAATCAAAGAGTGCACTTGCCTGTGGTCCTGAGCTGTGAATACGGGTCAGAATCCGTATCGAGGTCCAGGTAACCTGTTTGATAGAATTACGATGTCAATGAGTGATTTACATCAAAACGCTGAACTACTTTTATTAGAAGTTCTGGGTCATTCTATACAAATTATCTATTTTAGTTTTTGCTATCTATTAGGCTTGGTCTCCTCTTAACGCTCTAGAAATTATACTAGAGGGTGATACTAAGTGAGCTAACCTATATTCACATATTGTCACACCTGGCCAGGTTTCATGATAGCTCATGTACAAATCTGTTAGTTTAACCATAAACTTGGTTCACCATTTCACTCTTAGGCCATATCACTTATTAAGTTGCAGATTCTCTTGTGATACATACCAGATACCTGGGTTTCCCTATTACTAATACTCTTTGTAATAGAAAACCTGTACCTAACTTATTCAAGCCTCTGATGTATACATAGGCATCCACATGCCTGGTCTATGAATGTGGATACAAGTTACCATATGAATTCATGTGTTCCTAACTGTTTTCTAGCCCACCAGTTATTTGATATTGAACAACTATATTCAATGTTATGACCTAAGTGAGTGCTCTAGCAGATTTAGAGATATTGACATTATATTGGAAACTTAGCATGGAAAGTTCCTCAGCCTTCATAGCAGTTATGCCATTTGATGGATTCCATTCAGCAAACAAAAATTCTGATTGTTGACTCCACACTTAGAATATGTAATTGTTTGTATGTAATAAACTCCATTTGATGCAAAGATGGTCGTAGGATGTTTTACTTCACTATGAGATATCCACCATGAAAAACTCCAATCCCACTGTTCGAAGCCGCCTCTACTTTGTTCCTCATTAATATAAGCAAATTGGGAATCAAATATTCCTTATAGCACGGTTAAAGTCTCTTTGAGCCTAGTTACAGAACCAATGACTTGGGGATGCTGGTTCATGTCTGACTTTGGTGAACTAATCACTTACCTTCTTTTGTGTTACCCACTGCCCCAGGTAGCCTATCAGTAAAGGCACCTCTCTAGCAACCTATTATTATTTAGTCAAAGTACTTTCATGACCCCTTAGCCTGTTGATAAGTGAACTCAAAGGACTGCTGTTGACATCTGGTTCTACAGGATACCCTGGCCCACTGGGCGCAGGAATAGATATGGGTTGCCACATATTAGTATGTATTCTTCTAATAGGATACCCAGGTATCCTCCAAGTGAGATTTAGGGGTCTAATTCCCTGTGCCTGATCTGGTACATAGGTGATGGCACTATCCCATCTCCATATACGTATATCCATTCCTTTCCTACTGACTTTTAGTTTATCCTTTTACTGTCACCAATTCCTAACACCCTCATACAGAACCAGTACTACAAGCCACACTAGAACTTTTTCAATATAGTCATACCCTTCCCAAACTGTTACTGCTATTATAGGCCTTTGAATGATAGGCCTCTAACTACTATCAGGTGCCAAGAGGTGAATTTCATATTTATATGTAGGTCTTTTCCCTACCCCAAGGAGTTCTGATACCAAATCCTAGTCGTAGTGCCACCAGTTTGCCCCAAACCTGGTAGATATCCCAAAGCACCCTCTATTTCTGATGCTCATTGTATCTAGGCTTTGCATCCTAAGTGTAGGATCAGGACACCCAGAAGACTCTTCCTAACCCTGTTTGTGGGCTATATCCTGCTGATATATACCCTTCTTGTACAGAGTAATGTACCATCACCATCCTAATGCCGATGCACAGATAACTATTTGCTGGCATGCCCTTTATCTTCCTTCTTCGTGCTTGAACATGTCATGTTGCTATTAGTTGTTGATCTAGGTATGTGGATGGGTCATTTATAGGTCATCAGAAGTTATATTGACTCATTTTCCTTCATGAGTCAATACCCAGTTTGATGTTAACCTCAACTTCTTATACTATACTCGATTATCCACACTATTGGTTACAGGGACATGACTCATTGAGATGGCATGTCAGGTCTTCCTTCCTCCCAACCTACTAGTCACAGGGACCTATTCCTCGGGAAGCGACCTCAGAACGTCCCCTGGTCCATATACCTCACCTACCTGGGTTGATACAAGTACCTGTAGGGTTCTCAAGGGTGGACTCTATTTCTAGTATCCCCAGTGTTAAATCTAACCTGTAAGCAATATCGAGACATAATTTAGGACAAACCATGTCGCCGATGGTGAAGGAGTTTGCACACCGGTGGTGAAGGCTACGCCAGTGATATCCTTCTCTCTGCGGTGGAGTCTGTAACCGAAGGAAGCGGAGAGTGGGCTGAGGGGAGTGGAAGAGCGGGGAGAAGTAGAGCGGAAGCGGCAAGTTGGGGAGAAAGAGAGAGGATGAGGGTTTAGGCTTTTTCTTAAATGCGGGAGAGTTTAGGTTTTGACTTAAATTTTGGTGTTTTTTTTTCATAACGCGCGTATCACTGAAAGACTATCAATAACGTTTATATTGGACACCGTCATAGAATGGAGTCTTGCTGAACTTTGATGACGCTTCTTTATCAGCCATCATGAAATCCACTTATCAAGCGTCATTAATAGGTCTTTTTGTTGTAGTGTAGTATAAAAATTGTAGGTGTATAGCTTCTAGTTAGCTATCGTGTACAGTACTAATGTAGGTATGCAAGTCCACTTTCAGGCCATAGGCCATAATGTGCTGATGTTACCTGTACTAGAACATGTCCATAGTCTGGGTTTTCTAGAGAGGTATGGTATCTCTTGCTCAGATTATGCTACGTTGTATGGAAGTAATGTACAAGGAATAAAGATACTCGAGTATTTGATTGACAAATAGTGTCATGTTGTCGCATTGGAGATATGGCATTATACAAAAGATAAGCATGATACTGGAAGGTCCAATTGGTTTAGAGTGTCAGATGATTGTATTCCTGCTCCTAGGATACAGTGATGTATGGCACATGGAGGCCATGAGTGGTCACCCTTCCCTGAGATACTCTGAGTCCTGACCAGATTTGTACTTGCCCCTACTGAACTTCTCAAGGCCACCATCTAACCCTGCGGTCTTTCACTTAATCCATGGTTTTTATCATAAAGTCTCTCATTGGCATTTCCTAAAACATTCATGGGTCTAGTCTAAATTCTTATTGATAAGGAATGACAATGATGTCAGAAAATTACCTGTGGAGAGAAGTGTCTCGACTGATTCTGGTGTCTCCTCTTGCTATTTGGTGAAGATAAGATTTTAGGGTTCCTAAGAAAAGGGAGGGTCGGCTGCCTACTGCTATATTTATACCTATTATTTGGATTGATCCATGAAAGAACTGGATATGGGATTTTAGATTTAGAAATATGTTTGGTTTGATCTTTGAAGGCTTTGGGATTATCCTATATGTGATTTGAATATTCAGGGTGATCGGTTCTGTGACCTGGGATTTGAATTCCCAGGGTTTGCATTCAGGCCCCCCTTCAAATCCATCTTTACTTCGTTAGCCCCTCCCAACTAATTTAGAGATATACTGTAGTACATCTCTTTATAAGGGTTTCTATATATATATATACACACACACACAAATTCAACTAACAGTAATATTAATAGAAATTTTTGGTTCAAGGGCTCACAAGTCCTACCCCCTTAAAATAATTTTGTCCTCGAAATTTAAAGGTAGACTAAATGGTAGAAGCGTACCTCAAGCCTAAAAAAGATAAGGGTAACATTCCCGCATCTTGTCTTCCCTCTCCCAAGTGGATTCGCCCGGAGAATGGTGCCTCCATGCGACACGCGCCAATAGAATAGTCTGGTTACGCAGCACTTTCTCTCGGCGATCCAAGATCTCCACGGGCTGCTCCTGGTAGCTAAGGCTCGGTCCCACCTCAATCTTCGAGTGGTCTAGCACATGACTGGGGTCCGCCACGTATCGTCTCAGTTAGGACACGTGAAATACGTTGTGCATTTCCTCCAATGTGGGTGGTAATGCCAAGCGGTATGCCACCTCTCCGATCTTCTCGAGGATGTCAAACGGATCGATGTACCTCAGACTGAGCTTTATGCCTCCTCCGAAACATATTGTACCACGTATCGGAGATATCTTCAAGAACACCATATTGCCAACCTAAAAATTAAATAAGAGATTACGACCTACACCTATCATTATTAACAGCCTCAACTTATGGAAAATTATACCTCAAACTCTAACGGTCTTCGGTGACTGTCAGCCCAGTACTTTTGCCTGTCCTGAGCCACGCGAAGTCCCTCTCTAATCAGTTTTATCTTCTCCGCAACATTTATTACCATCTCGGCTCCCAGCAATGCTCTCTCGCCTACATCGTCCCAAGATAGTAGAGTGCGACATCTCCGTCCATATAAGACCTCGAAAGGGGATACCTCGATATGTGAGACTCATCTCACAGTATCGGTATTTATATACAGATACGTATTTTGTATTATATTTCATATTTTTTTGGTTTTCGGAATGCTTTAAAATTTTCCCAAATTATAGATTTCCTCCTTGACCGGCGTACCGACGGTGTATCGGTGTATACCGACGGCATACCGCTCGGACAGATTTTCCATATTTTAGATATTTTTGATTTCAGATATTTTTGTGAATAGTATTTCTAATATTTTTATGAATAGTGTTTTGGATATTTTGATGAATAGTATTTAGATATTTTCGTGAATAGTGTAGATGTATTCTATTATCCAATGGACAATTGGTTTTCTTTCAATGGCTAGGATTGATCTAGAATGTGACATGGATCACGATCCAACGGTCACGATTAATTCTCTCTTCTATATATATCCATTAAGTTTCAATCTCCTTTCTCTTTTTTTTTTCTTCTCCATTTCCTCTTCCTTCTTCCTCAAGCCTAGGAAAGCTTGGCCTTGAGGCCTAGAGTGTGGTTTCGTGTCCCTCTTGGTGGTGGAGTAGAAGATTAGGCTTGGAACTTAACCTAGGCAAGTACATCTTGCTCAAAAGTGACATGACCATGTTTTCTTTTATTTTCCATAGAAACTAAAGTTTTATTGGCCTATAATATGCTTCTTTAAATTGTTAACATATTTAGTATATAGCACTTTTGGTTTTGATCGACAATATTGCGTAGATCTGATTTTCTAGATATGATTTTCGAGTATTTTGAGGTATTGATCTATCAAATATTTTAATTTGTGAAAACCAATACTTCCATGTTGTAGGAAATTCAATTCTATATAATTTTGCCTTTTGAAATTCCGAATTTTGATTTAAAATGAAGTTTTTATGGCCGAAACAAGTTTTGGCAAAAATCTGAATTTTGTTGCCGTTTGGAAAATCGGTATACCGACGGTATGCCGTAGTATACCGACAGTATGCCAATTTTTGCCCCAGAAACTTTCTGTCTTTAGGCCGAAATACCGCCGGTTTGTCGTTTTTTTCCCCTTTTTGTCCGTTTTTGCCCATTTTTGTCCCTTTTTTTTGCCCATTTTTGTCCGTTTTTGATATTTTCTCAATTGTAATGGACTCTTACCATGATTAGATGACCTTGGATAGTTAGTGAATGATTGTACATCATATATACATGACATATGCATGTTCATGGATTGTTCTATGTCCAGATTATAGATAGTGGCCTGTCATGGTGCACTCCAGATTATTGTATATGCCTAGCTCGATTTAGTGGCTCGTAGTAGCACACTCATGTACTGATTTTCTCGATTGAATTCTAGATTGAGATTTGATTTCTGATTGACTTCTAGATTGAGACTGATTGCATGTTCTTTATTGACACCGTGGATTTAACTTATTATATGTCTAATCTATTTGCATCTTGGCAATGGACAATCGAGTGTGAATATTGTCTATTGTATCGCGCATAATGTGTATTGAGAACATTTACCAGAGATATCTCGTAAATGACTTGTACCCATGGCTCGTCATTATAGGACGATTCTTGAGTGTCCACGACTTGAGAATTAAAAATAAATGTTATAGGTAATTGACTAGTAAACTCATATAGATCATTGGGATGGGAGGATACTTCATGCTACTGCGTACTCGGATCTCTATGGGCCCCCACAGTGGCAGGGATAACCCCGATTGGCGTGGGCCCCTGTCCACTACTGATTGAGTAGATGTTTATCTACTATTGATATGTTTCATTTTTGGAGTATATGTTTATCTACTATTGATTGAGATTGTTTGGTTGATTGTATTTCTTTTCTTCTACCATCGTCGCCCCCTTGGCCATTCGAGTTACTGCAGCATAGGTGGTAGTGAAGTTTCTCAACTTGCATACTAGTAATTAGGATTATGATAACCCTAGCTAGTTAATGATATCAAGCCGTAGTCAATGATTGGTCGTGCACTTTTGATTGTGTGTTACCTTATATGCTCTTGTGTCGGTGAGTGGCCAGAGGCTAAGTTCTGCTAGGGAAAAGATCTGCAACCCCGATCCTTGTTTGGTTTAAGGGTTGTAGCTCTGATTTCTAGTAGTTCCTAAATCCTTTGTTGCTCATCGGATTATTCTGTTCCGTAGCTATATTGTTCAGTATTTTCATTCAGTCATTTATATTCTTGAGATACGTGCATTGGTACCGTACTATTTTCGACCCGTATTTATTTACTTCTGTCATTATGTTATTGTATTGTTGTTGGGTTTTGTCGTGCACCTCGAGCTTCCTTGTGGTACTTGCTATTTGGGACCTGTCCCCACTGGTTTTGTTTGGCCAGATTTACCGCTGGAGCCCGAGGATTCTCCCTACCTTTCTCTGGATGACCCGTCGCCGGCTTAGATCTGCGGTTGTTCCTCCTCGCGAGTGGGTTCTCTCTTCTTACCACTTGCGGTTCATTTCATTTTGGTGGTGTTAGCTAGGGCATGTGTTAGCCCTATTATTTCGAGACTTTCTCAGACTTCGATCAACATGATGTATTATATTAGATCTAGACTAATATAGTGATCATGTATATTGGTACTTTGCTAGTATACAATTTTATATTCACTAGCTTCATGATCATGTATGATACAGTATTTTGGGATGCCTTTTTACATTCATATTTGATATACTCTTGATACTTGTAGTTGTTGGATTGAGATAGGATTTGTTCGACCATAGGAGTCGTCAGTGGCATGCTAGAGTCTTTCTACTTGTCTTCTAGACAGCTTTGATCGTATATTGGGGTACTGGCGTACTCTAATACACGTAGCTGGCTTTGTTTCGCCCCTACTTTCACTATTCTGGTTTTGGGACGTGACACGATACTAGCTTGGTAATCATTATTGTAAGAGAACTCCACAAGGTGAAGGTGATCCTCCCACGAGCCACTAAAATCTAATACACACGTCTGTAGCATATCCTCGAGCGTCTGAATGGTCCGCTCCGACTGTCCATCCGTCTGTGGATGATAAGCTGTGCTGAACTTGAGCGATGTGCCCAAGATAGCCTGTAAACTCCTCCAAAAGTGAGACGTGAACCTGCTGTCGCAATCGGAGATGATACTCACTGGAATGCCGTACAACCTGACGATCTGCTTCACGTACAACTCTGCCAACCTCTCAATGGACAGTCCCACTTTGAATGGTATAAAGTGGGCCGATTTGGTCAACCGGTCAACGATGACCCAAATCGCATCCTTCCCTCCTGGTGAACGTGGAAGACCATAAACAAAATCCATAGTGATATGTTCCCACTTCCACTCGGGAATCGGCAATGGCTGAAGTAAACCTTCGGGTCTCTACCTCCCGGCCTTGACCTGCTGACACATAAGACATCTAGAAATGAAGCGTGCCACCTCTCGCTTCATGCCGTACCACCATACATGGGCTCCTATATCCTTGTACATCTTGTTGGCTCTAGGATGCAAGGAATACTGAGAACGGTGTGCCTCCTGCATGACCTCCTCTCGCAGCTCTCCCCTAGGTACACATAATCTCGTCCTGTGTCTCAACGAGCCATCATCTGCAATGGTGAAATCCTCTATCAAACCGGCCCACGGCTGTGCTATGATACCCCTCAGATGCTCGTCCTGATGTTGTGCCTCTCGTATCCTGTCCATCAGTCCAGACTGAATTTGTATGCCCATCATCTGCATCTCGACTCCGAGAATGACAACCTTAATGCCTAAGCTCTCTAAGTCTGCTAGCAAGTGCCGGTCTCTCGTCAAGAACATAGCCACTGGGTACCGACTCAAGGCATCCTCAACTACGTTTGCCTTCCCCGGATGGTACTGCAACGATATATCGAAATATTTCATCAATTCCAGCCATCTGTGTTGCCTCATATTCAGCTCCTTCTGTGTGAAAACATACTTCAAGCTTTTGTGGTCAGTGAATATTTCCACACGCTCTACGTACAAGTAGTATTTCCATAACTTCACGGCAAATATAACTGCCACCAATTCTAGGTCGTAGGTGGGATAATTCTTCTCATATGGTCGCAGCTGTCAGGACGCATATGCTATCACCTTCTTGTTCTGCGCTAAAACACACCCCAAGCCCTTCCCTGAAGCATCGCTATAGATAAAAAAACTGTCGAAACCAGATGGCAATGTCAATATGAGAGCTGTCGTCAGCCTCTTCTTCAGCTCATCGAACGCAGCCTGGCAGTCCTCTGTCCATACGAACTCTATGTCCTTCCGAATGAGCCTAGTCATCGGCTCCGTGATTCGAGCAAAGTCCTGTACAAATTTCCTATAGTACTCCACCAATCCCAAGAAGCTCCGAATGTCCGCCACAGAAGTCGAAGTAGCCCATAACTCAATCGCAGTAATCTTCTTCGGGTCAACGGATATACCATCTCCGGTTACCACATGCCCAAGGAATTCTACATTGTCTAGAAAAAAACTCGCACTTCGAAAGCTTCCTGTAGAGTTTCTCCTTCCTGAGGGTCTCCAGTACAATCCTCAGATGCCCCTCGTGCTCTTCCGGCGACTTCGAATAAATGAGGATGTCGTCGATGAAGAACACTATAAACTTATCAAGGTATGTGTGGAATACCTTGTTCATCAAATTCATGAAGACTGTCGGGGAATTGGTCAACCCAAACGGCATCACCATAAACTCGTACTGGCCGTACTTGGTCTGGAAAGCCGTCTTCGGAATATCCTCCTCTTCACTTTCACTTGGTGGTACCCCGACCTCAAGTCGATCTTCGAAAATACCTATGTACTGCTCAACTAATCGAAAAGGTCGTCAATCCTTGGTAGCAGGTATTTGTTCATGATCGTCTTGTTATTCAAGGTCCGATAGTCGATACACATACGTACTATTCCGTCCTTCTTTGGCACGAACAGAACTGGTGCACCCCAAGGCGATGAACCTGATCTAATAAACCCTTTCTCTAGTAGCTCGTCGATCTGCTTCTTCAATTCGACGGCTTCTTTGTTGTTGATCCTGTATACTCGCTGCGACTCTGGCTCCGCGCCTGGCATAAGATCAATAGAAAACTCGACGTCTCTGTCTGGCGGCACTCCCGGCAGCTCCTCTGGAAATACGTCGAGAAACTCCGCGGTGATAGGATGTGGTAGCTCCTTCTCTGCTACCATGGCTCCACAAATAGCATCGCTAAGCTGCTCTACTGCTCCCCTAGCGAACGCGAACACGGTCTCTCCCGGCGGACTAAACATAACACATCCGCGGTGACAATCAATGCTGGCATAATGTTTACTCAACCAGTCCATGTCGAGCACTATATCAAAGCTCGGAAGTGGCATTATGAGTAAACTAGCGCGCATTTCTCGGCTTCTATGGTAATGCGACGTCCGACGCAAACATCCTTGACTAAGATGATGCCTCTTCCAGTCAAGATTTTATAAGTGTAGTCTAAAGGCTCAGATACAATACTATGTCTAAAATAAAAGCTGCAGATATGAAGCTATGACTGGCGCCAGAATCGAATAAAGCAATAGCTGAAAAAGATTCAAGGAGAACAGAACCTGCTATCACGTCAGGAGAGGCTAGTGTCTTCTCGACCGCCATGGCATAAGCTCTGCCCTGCTGTTGGTGTGGGACGAAGCGCTACTGCTGTGTGGGCAGGGGCCCTCTCTGCTGCTGGGGTATCGTAGGCTTCGTCGGTGCTCCCGAGGCAGGAGCTACCCCTTGTGCTGCACGAATTTGCGCCGCAGGACACTCCTTCATTTAATGTATGCTCAAACCACAAAACAAGCATACTCCAAATCGTCTTCTGTACACCTCCTACGTATGTCCTAATTTTCTACAGTGGTCACAGATGGGAGTCGGTTGTCTCAACTGATTCTGCTGGGAGGTAGGGGCTCTAGCTGGAGGCTGGTACTGCTGCTAGAAATGGGGCTATGGTTGCTGCTGTGCTGCGGTCTTCCCAGAAGCATTAGACCGCTTTGCCGATCTGGACTGGTCATTGCCCCCTCCGTATGCGTCTCTATCTCTCTTCTGCTTGCGCTTTTTCTCCTTCTATACGTCCTGTGCAACCTTTAAGATCCTCTCGTATATGGTGGCTTGGCTGATGGCGATGGCTATGCAAATTTCATATGATAGCCCCTTTTTGAACTTCTTGGCTTTGGCTGCAGGGGTTAAGGCATCTGCGAAGCGACTGAGGCGGGAGAACTCGGTGGAGTACTCGTTGATGGAGAGTGTAGAAGCATGGAATTTCAGGACCAGGAATCCTATGCGCCTAACATCACATACGCCAGGGAGCTCAGACGAAGTACTTGGCACAGCAAAGCATAGACATTAAAAGAAGATTTTTATTTCATATAAAAGTCTGTTACATGTCTTAAAAAGAGCTGTACAAAGGAGAATTTCTACAAAGAAAAGACCCTAAGTCTACAGCTAGGCGCAGCAACCACCGTGCGCTCTCAAACAGGCGCATCTTGTCATGCGCCCTCAAAACAAGCGCATCTCGCCATGCACTCTCAAACAGGCGCATCCCACCATGCGCTCTTAGCCAGGCGCATCCCTTCAGTAGCTAAGTTATGTGCATCCTCAGTTATGTGCATCCCTTCAGCAGCTCAGTTATGTGCCACCCTTCAGCATCCCAGTCAGGCGCATCATGAAGTGTCAGCATATGCGCCATCAAATGCTTTGACTAATGAAGTATTTGTTGAGTAGAATGAGGGTGGCAATCAACCCTCTAGCTGGAGGAAGAGCTCCCCAAACCAAGGAATAGGAGAGCACCGCAATCAACCTGCGGCTAAAGAAGCAGCTTTCAACCCAACCAGAATGGGCAACACCCACTCTAGCGGGAGGAGGAGCTCTCCCAAAGCCCAAGGAAGATGATCGGGGCACCGCAATTCCGATCTACGACTCTTCCAGCATAACGGAGACGAGGCTCGAGTATCCTGATCTTTGGATGCAACAGGCACCTTCCGCCTACCTTAGAAGCCCTCGACTCCGACTTTTGGATGTAACAGTCACCTTCAAGTGCATCAATGAAGACCATGCGTCGCATTTTCACCCTCAAGAGCATCTCATCAACAGAATGTGCTCGAGCAAACAAATTCGTTTCGGGAGGACGTGAGAGAACGAGAAGCAAACCCTCTCCATGCTACTATTTATAGTCCGGGCAAATCAAACCCATGTGCCAAGTGGCTGGCTCTTCGAATCCCGTACAATGATTTTGCATTAATGGTGATGAACCTGACGCTTCGAATTCAGCCAAGTCAAGACGGCTATTTAAAGCACTCGAAGAACGTAAGACTTGGGCCCATAAAGACGTGTCATGCAAAGCAGATGCGCCGGCCAGACTGCGCATCGTACTGATGCGCCCAGCTCCTATCAGCCTCATAAGGATGCGCCCCCATGCGTCTCCATACGCCTAGTGGAACGCCGATCGATGCGCCCACTCAACAGCCCATCACCTGTCAAGAACTTTAAATGCCGAAGTCTGACAAAGTTGGCAGCACGTCCCCCGAGGACTGAACGATTGACAGCTTTTTCAGAAGACGAAGCGTCGTCGACGTCAGCATCATCATTCTTTTCCTCCGGCGGTTATAAGCCACGTAGCCGCCCAACCATCTCGCATGCGCCTCCACAGCCATGTGCCTAAAACTCTGCATGCGCCTCAAAAGCTGTGTGCCTCAGACTTTTCTCTGATCCCTAAAGACAAAAGTAAATTCACTACTGAAGCCCCACATGCACCTCAAAAGCCATACGCCCCGACTGGTTCGTGACTCCTAAAGGTTACGAGCCAAAGCCTCCTCATGCGCCCAATCCCAGGCGCATCCTATCAGATCACTCCCTACCAAATCCGAGATCTTCGAGCCATGGACCTACGACACGCGTCCTTTGACTTGATTCAGCCTATGAAGGGGTGCTAATCACCCAAGATCTCAGCAACTGAAAGATCTTCTCCATTGCTACGTGTCAGCTTTGCCGCAGCCCACGACAGCAACAAGAAGGGTTCAACTCCTCAATCAGAGCGCATCGCCCATGCGCCTCCATTAGCAACCACCACGTGGCATCCCCGCGTACAAGCGTATCCTACATGCGCGCATGAGCAGCCAGCCTGCAAAGCTATAAATAGAGGGATCATCTCCTTCTGACACACACACACACACAGACAGAGACACATCGTACAACCACCAACAACATACAGAGAGAGGCAGATAGAGACACTCAACGTCTTCTTCCTCTCCGCAAGCTCGTGCACCTAGAGCAACCCAGATCTTCAGAGAACCGAGAACCGTCGTCAGATCGTCAACGGAGTCAACGCATTACTACTCGCTCCATCGGCACAAGGGACCCAGATAAACAAAAGTGTACTCCTAGGACTACGTTTGAGTCCTACATTGTAACACTGTTCTGTTTGTATTGAAATTACATCAAAAGATTTTAATGGCAAACAAGCTGGCGACTCTGCTGGGGACCTCTTTTTCCTCTACCGAGAAAGTAGTGTCGTAATCCGATGACGTGAAGGTGGGCTCCTCCCACAAGACGCTGGTCGTATACCTCAATCAATAGGCGTATGAGGAGTTCATCTCTGAAGGCAGTGCGAGTCCTTCAAAGCGGCTGTCGAAGCCGAAGAAGACTCGCCAAGTCTGGGTACGCAAGGTCGACGCCTATGGCACCACCACCGAAGGGGATGCGCCAATGCAGCCTTCCCTTCCTGCTGACGTCCTCAGCATCCAAGATGCACCCACCGGTGCAGCACATCTCTCGGAGAAACATACGGGTGACCACATTCTCCAGCCATCTCCCTCTCAGGCGAGAAAAATATGTCGACGGAGCAGGGGCGCAGCTAATGCCCCGTGCATCACCTCTGATGCACCACAGAAGGTCTCTGTCTTTGACAGACTCACTCGCTATAGTGGCGAGGAGAATTTGGATTCTGAGTACTATGCACCCCAGCGAGCTAGTACGAAGAAGTCCAAGGCAGCATAGGCCATACGCCTCAAACGTGCTATGCCGACAGCAAACCAGAAGCATGCGCTCACAATCATGCGTGCTGCTGATGGTAAGCTGTACAAGGTCGACTCGGGTGCTTCTGTGCTGGAAATGAATCGACATTCAAAGTCCTTGTCTCACTTGGGCGCATCTGTTGCGTTCGCAACCGAGTCGAGCAAGGCAAATCCTGTGGTCTTGAACTCCCGTGCCTCCTCTGGTTGTGCGTTTGAGGTTCGTTCAAGTCACTATAAATGTTGTTCCCCCACTACTAATCTGAGCACCTGTTTGGTGTTGGATCAGGGGGCGCAACATTCACTTGACCACCCCGGTGCTTCGCCTTGCCATGCGCCTGATGGGGGTGCGAAGGTGGCACTCTCGTCCAACGATCTGCATAACGTGATCAATCACAAACGCCGATCAGGAGAGTCGACTGACAAGCATAATACGCCCTTCACAGGGCACACTTGTGCTGTAGTCACCATCAACTGCTATTGCAAGGCAGCAGTTTTACCAAGACAGTCGGTGTTTCAGCGACTGCAATCATCAATACCCCTCCGACGTCGTCTCGGGAAGAAGGTGTCAATAAAAGAGGAGCCTGAACTAAAGGTTGCTTCATGCAACGTAATCTCTAACTCTTCCTCAGTCCGAAGGGCGACTAGCAATTCCTCGTCCTCGTCCAAGAACCAGCCGAGGAAAACTAAGACAATTGTCCCGTCTTCTGGAGTGTTCGAAGGCACTCGGGTGAGGAAGAAGATCTTGGAGGAAACTAGGGGTAGTCAGGCCCTTGTTGATCCTCCTTCTGAAGACAAAGATGTCCTCCAGAGCACAGCTGGGGTGGATCTTCATCCTGGAGACGAAGTCAGCCTCCCGGACATAGTTGGGGGTGGTCTAGTTCATGTGGATCTGCGTCTCAAAGATGAAGAAATCCTCCAAGACAGAACGGGGGGTAATCAGGCCCTCGTGGATACTTCTCCCGAAGTCGAGGGTGTCCTCCAAAACATAGCTGGGGGTAACCAAGACGAAGCACCAGGGGATGTTTCTCCCCTATAAGAGAGCGAGCTCGAAAGCGAAGCCTGTCATGACAGTATACATGACTGGGGGTGATACCAAACCGGATGCGCCGCCAGCAGACCTTGTCCAGCGCATGGATACCCTGGAGGGAGGACTCAAAACCGTCTCCGCCTCCATGCAAACACTGACTCAAGCGGTGTTTGAGATACGGTCAACTTTGGCCAGGGCACCGTCTACTGGCCCTGACCTAGGGGCCAATGGAGAATCAAGTGTACCCCTTCAATGGGTATCCTTGGATACGGATCACCGCGAAGCACCTCGGACGTCGGAGCCGTCAAATGCTCAACTCCAGGCTGTACCACCTTTTTCGATTCCCAGCTCCACGGAAGACATGGTGGAGATGATCAGGGACTTACGCGAGCGCTTTGAGTCCAAGAACAGGCAAGAGGAGCGCCAGAAGATGGGGATCCCCCAACCCTATCCCCTCGAATGAAATAAAGTGGTTTATCCTCCTAAATATAAACCACAAACTCTGACCCCGTACGATGGAAAGGACTCTCCGTGTTGCTATCTGACGTACTTCCAGTCCCAAACGGGACATCTTCCGAAGGAGGACGCACTACTTACCAACATATTTGTCGGGGCACTAAAAGGAGTGGCGTACGATTGGTACTGCAGCCTCCCCGATAACTCTATATCTTTCTTCGATGAACTGACGCGTCTCTTCCTCGACCGTTTCTACGACGGCAGGAAGGACATGACAATGGCGTCCCTCATAGAGATACGCCAGAAGGAGAAGGAAACAGTTCGAGTATTCATCGAACGCTTCCGACAGGCCTGCTTCAGACTGCCCCCGGGTATGCCAGAATACGCACTCCTCTCCTCCTGCAGCATGAACATGCTGCCTGCAGTCAAACTCTGACTCAACTCCACTCCACTTCTTCATCTGGAAGCCCCGTGTCTGCTGGACCCTCAACGTCCAAGGCCCCTACGGCGGCTTGCATCATCTCGGAAACTGCTTCAACATCAGCTTCCCTTCTAACATAATTTGGAGATACTGAAATCTCCGCCGGAATGACATTGTCAGGATTCTCTCCCATAGGAGACATTACAATCGGAGGAATGCGCTCGTCAGAAGAGCTTGCCACCTTCTTCGGTTTACTGACGCCCAGTTTCGAAACCCGGGTCCTCTTCTTCAACGGTTCCTACAAAAGAAAAGCATATGTCACAAAAATGACAGAAGGAGCCAGATTATGGAAAATGTCTTTACCTCAACAGGAACTGATTCCGTTGGCGTTACAGGCGGCACTCTTGTAGCCTTTGGAGTCGTCGTTTTTCTCGACCTTTTTGGTACAGACGAACCGGCTTCTGCGTCAGCCCGCATCTTTCCAGCAGGTGGATCTTCCCGAATACCTCTCGTTGATGCTACAGCAGTAGCCCGATATCCCGCCAACTCTGGTGGACGATATGACCGAGCCGCCACCAACATATTCTGCGTATCCTCTAGTTGAGTTCCAATAATAAAGCTGGTCTCCCTATCATAATCAGGAGATATAGTATTCATGGTGCAATACAGCTTAACGACCGAATACAGGATCTGTGGCCGAGGGTTACGAACTGGCATATTGAAACGAATACCAGTGCACCCGGTATTGTAATATTGCCAACCCCGGGCTCCATCCAGTAAACTCCCAGCAAACCCTAGACTGTTACTGGGGTTCCTTAACATCAACTGGATGTAACCAAACTGTCGAGCAAACCGGCTTGGCAGATATGGCTCCAGATAACTCCTATTTTGGTTGCGATAGACCAAGTGGGAAGGCCGGATACTCTGCAACCAACAAAATCTGTAACACCCCAGTCCCAAAATACGTAGGACTAGGAACGTAGATATGCCAGTTGTATTCATACGAAGTACATAGGCCTCGTATGGATACATAAGCTGTAAATGCAGTAGAACCATAACTAATCTCATCCACACAAAATAAATGAATAAAAGATATCATATAACGATAATAAATTGTCTTGATACAATATGTTGGGCGGAGACAAATCCACTACCAACAAGTAAAGAAAAAATACATAAAAAAAGACATGAATTTGGCGAGTGAAGCGAAGACGATCCAAGTGCAATCATCCTCGAAGGAATAACGATGATCACGGCTAGAGATAGAACACATGCAAAAGACAAAAGCACACACCTGGAGAGATAACCAGGTCCTCAGAGGGACATAACAAGACACATAATATCATGCCATATAAACTGAATAAATATTGCTCAAATAAATAAGTCAATTGAATTATGGTCCAATACACACCTATTAAACGAGCGTACCATCCCCCCAACCAAACAAGGACAGGAGATGGTAAACTATTTCACGATGACGTATCTTCCCATGCTATGAATCCAATATGGTATCCGGACCCCAACAAGGTTCAATACCTTCTCATCGAAGTAGTAAGTCACACCTACAACCAAACAAGGACAAGATATGATGAACTAATCCGCGACAAGTTATTGTTCCAAGCCACGGTCAGATACAAGTACCCAAACCAAAAGTACTCGTACCTAACGGATAAAGGTGCCTATCCATTCTAAGTGAAATGTAGTTAATAACAATCCTTCCTACGTATGGGCCCTGGCTAAATAGGATCGGCGTAGTCCCTACTTGGGCACCAGAGGCCCCATCAGTAAGAGCATAACGTTCTGCAGAACAACAGTGGCCGTCAGTAATCATGGGTAATCTAACCCACGTCTCCGACGGAGCTCACGGGTTACAAAAGGGAAAGTGCATCGAAGCCCATACGCTAAGGAATTGTCCTCCTCGCCCAATGCCTACTATGTTGTATCCACAACAGTAACCTCTATAACCGCTAAGTCAAACTAGCATGCAACCTCTATTAGCGGTTATTCCTATCGCACGGCTTGTACGTACTGGTGGCCAGCCAATCATGCACGTCCGTGTTCTACATACGACACACAACTTCGTGGTATGACGTGTCAAGGCCAATGAATGCAACACACAAGGTGGTCCCTTAAATCTAGGTTTAATATGTAAGAAAAATAATACATAGCAGAAAATTTAAATGAACAATAAGTTCTAACAGGTTACGCCATGTATCACAGTTTATTTTGCATAAAGAAAATAAATAATGCATGAAATATGAGCTAAAATAAATAAGCAGCAAATGGCAAGGTATCTTGCCTGGTAGGACGCCTGGTGCACTACAATGATCAAGGTTGCACAAACTGCGACTTTGGTGCAACAACTATGCATGGTGACCTCTGATAGTGGCACGGACAGTTCCATTCGGTCCAGAAGGGTCAAATTTGTTAGGGTGGACATAAGGTAGTACAGGATTGGCAATGGGATAGGAATGGTGGGCTTAGTCACGGGCTGGAGGAAAAATCGAAGGAAGTTGGAAAAATAATATATACGATAAAAAATATATTTTATTAGTCAAAATAAATATTTCCAAAAGGCTAAAAATTAAAGATAAAATAGTTTTTTTAAAAAAATGTTTTTAGGGTTAAAACTAAATTTCTAGGCCAAAAAGCTGTATATTAAAAATACCAAAGATAATATGTTTTTTGGCTAACTCAAGGCCAAAACTATAATTTACTTAGTAAAAATAGTTTATATAATTATTTGAAAATATATATGATAATTTGGAAATTGCTTTAATCAAATTTTTTTTAGAAGAGTATAAAATCTATAAAATGTCTTGGGCAAAAATTTGTTTATAATACATAGTCATATCTTTTAAGGTCAACTAAATAGATCATTATTACGATTTTAAATTATTTTATAGATATTGGTAACCACATCGTAGTAATAATACTAATAGAAAATATATTAATAATAGCCTATTAATTTGATAAATATTGAAATATTAATATACGGTATACAGTAAAACTTAAAACTAGTAGTAATGAGTCATAATAATAACAATGATAATATTAATAATAATAATAATAAATATACCATCCGATATACTGTATTCTCCCTCATGAAACAAAGGGGTCAAAAATCATAATAATAATGATAATAAAAGAAGAAGAAGAATACTATAATAATAATGATGATAAACTAATAACAATAATAAGTAACAGCAAAACAAAAATAAGTAAATAATAATAATATTAATAGAAAATAATAATAATTAACCATAAAAGTAAATTAAAATAAAAAGAAAAAAATAAAAATTAAAAAAAATAATGCTGTTGATTCCCTCGAGGAGAACCAACTTCTTAATATAAAGTGTAGTGAGAGAAGGAGAATTAAAAGAGGGGAAGAGGGAAAAGAGTCAGGGACTCAGGGTCGGGTCAGCCGGCGGAGCGCTGGGAGCTGGGCAAGCGCGACGGAGCTGGTGGGAAGGAGAGACGGTCGAAAAGAGAAGAGAAAAGGGCGGCGGAGCGCTGGATCGGCGTCGGACGGCGCGCTCCCCGATGCGGGGACGCGCGGCCAGCGGTGGAGAGCGCCGGCAGCGTCCAGATCTAGCCCGGTATGGCGTTCAAGAGTAGGGTGGCGCCGGCGACCGGAGGTAAGGTGGCGGTGGTGGGTGTGTATTTATTTAGGTTTTTTTTGGAAAATTTTTGGTGGGTTTTGGGCTGTCGGGCTGCCGCGGCACTGGCCGTGGTGGCTGAGGCGGTGTTGGTCTGGTATTGGCGAGGGTTTTTGGGGTCGCTGGCGTCGAACGCCGGTGATGGTGGTGGTTGTAGACAGGACGGGTCGGGTTGGCCGGGGCTTCGGGGACAGTTGCGGGGTTCGTGGTGGTTGGTTTGGGGTTTCGGCGTTGCAGCGAAGTAGGCGATGGCTTGGCGTGGGTTTGCTGGTGGTCGTCGGTGGGTGTGTGGAGGTTGGAGGTAGTCCGGTTGAGCGGTGGTGATGGTGGCGGCGAATGGGCATGGCGGTCACCTACGGTGCCACCAAATTTGGAGGTCGGGAAGGCTGGGATGACGATGGATGAGAGGGTTTCCGATCGGGGAAGGGATGAGCTAGGGAATTGCCTAGGATTTTTCCTATTTGGTTATACGTGTTGAAATTGTTGACACGGAGGGAGAATAATGTATGTGTAAAAATATGGAATAAGATTATGGATATGGGAATACGGACACGATGCACGGTATGTTTATGGTGGAGGAAATTGTGGAGAATATAAATTTATAGAGGAGTACCTGCCTATTTATAGGATGTAGAAATTTCCAGTTGGATAAGGTTTAGAATAGTTTAAAACCAATTTAGATAATTCAATCTATTAATTTAAATTAATTCAATAAATTCAATCCAAATCAAAATCCAATTTAAATCTAATTAAATCCTATCTTTTATTTTAAAATCAATTAAGATAAATCAAATTCCAAATATAGATATTAATTTACTATTTAAAACATATCCATAAATCAAATCAAGATTTAAATTGCTACAATAATTTCAAAATATATTTTCTAAAAATACTATAATAATAATTTCGAAAATACATTATTAATTAGAAATAAACTTAATAAAATATTTATGAAATATATATATATGTAAGCACGAATAATGCATACATGATTATGCTTTTCCTAGTATACAATAAAATATTATTTATGATTAATAACTGCTAAAAATAAAAGGCTTTCTATAGCAAGAATAATAATTATATATAATATTTTGAAAGTGTATAATAAAATAGAAAAAAATGTTTTTCTAAAATATGTACGCTCGTACATATTCGCACTCGACGAGCAAGAAAAATAAAATTTCGTGCGCGACGTACAATACGACTACGCGACGTATAATACAAAATTTTAAATCAGTACCAAATTTAATAAAAAATAGTAAAAATTTAGGGGTTTTACAAAATCTCCATTTCGGCAGAGTGATCGCATCCTCACCAGAGTCTTTCAAATCTTGGTCAGCCTCAAAATCTTTGAAGATGGGACTGACCTTGATGATCTCCCACCCCTGAAGATAAGACAAGACTCTCATGTAGACGGAGACGCCGGTGTGCAACCACTTCCTCTTGTAGAAGCGGCGGATGAAGGCGTCACCTTCAACGTGATCCTCTTCAGGACCTGGACTCATCACGTTCGGGTGATGCAGAATCAACCATCCCATCAGATAATGGAATGGTAGCTCGGCCTGGAAAAAGTTGTCGTTCCTACCTCTCCCATGGATCACATCATCAGCAAAAGTCCTCAAGCCCCGCAACAGGTTACACACCATCGCGGGGAGGAGAGCCAAAGGGCGACCAAAAACCAATTTCACTGCTGGCAAAATGAGGTTCCGGTTTACCCTCTCTACAGAGCCAGATCCGCCCGAGAACACACAATCCCGGAGCCATATCATCAAGAATGTAGTCAATACTGCCTTAGATGACATCCGGTACACACAGTGCTAGAAACAGCTGTACGCATCTTCGCCACTCTCATTTGAACGGGGGCCCCTCTCGTCTAGCCGGCTCATTTTGGAAGTTACTTTCGCAGGTTTTAGCCCCTGCGGAGTCGTAAACCGGATCTTTGAGGAGTCCGCCAAATCCTGCTTGAAGACGTAATCCCTCCAAGCAGTTACATGAGGCTGAGACTTTCCTTTGTCCTTTCGTTGCATCAGGTAATGATGGCTCGCCACCTCTTTGAAAACAGCCATCATCTCCGGGTCCTTTCTTTCTAGAACGACGATCTCTTCGTTTGAGGAGAAGTATTCCTCGTACGGTTCTGAGCCCCAGGGAAGCTTGGACACCTCGTACATCTCATGGAGATCCAGTCCCAACTCCCCCCACTGGAGTAAAGAAAGTGCCAGTCTGGGTATTGAACGTCTCCAAGAGTGCAAGAAACATATGCTTGTTGAGATCCACGCCGGCCTGTGTGGCACGGATAGCGGCCGTCAGTCCAATCTCTTTAAGCTCAGCCTTAAACTTCGATAACACCCAAAGGGTCAACTCGTCCCACTTCAGCACGTGGTGACACCAACCCTCAACCCTGAAGCTACCTTTCGGATACATAACCTTCGATGTTAGCATCCGATTTACAAAGATCGAAGCACTAAAGACAAAGGTGTCATTAGGGACCTCACTATAAAGGCTTCCAGGACACAAAGTTCGACAACTGAATGAGGGACCGGCTCGTGAGGCGGCCAAGGTATCCCTTTGATTCGAAGTAACGTCAATCGAAAGAGTACCCCCCACTGCCCCTCCTTGAGAAGGAGTAAGTTCCCATGACATCCTTCTCTTGGAAGCTAAACGGTAGAAGGCCGTCAGCGGTAATTGGCGTTCGAGTTGTCGCATGTACAGAACCATGCCATTCGCAGAGAAGAACCAGTCTTCCTTGATCTTCAGTATCTTTGCCTCGGTGGAGATCAGTCGGTCACCGAACAGAAAGGCAGGTTTCAAGAAGGTCACATCCTCAGACTCAGCAGATTCCAGCTGGCCGCTCTCCATCATACTCTGGAGGAAAACAGGCGACTGATTCTGGATTTGTAATATTCTCTCGGGTGGCTGATTCAGTAGGATACCAGCTTTCGCGGGATTAATAACTTTCTCGTCGAAATCAACTCCTATCTGACAAAGAGAAGCATCCAGAAGGACTTCATTCAGCAAAGGGATAGTCATCGACACTGACACAGCAAAAACAAAAGTCAGGAAAAAAGCTTTAACAAGACAGAGTGTGTCAAGCAGCCTGGCACATCATCAAGGTTTAAACCCATGCGCGTCAGCTGCGATGCATCATCAGGGTTTAAACCCATGCGCGCCAGTATTAGAGCTTCGGCGCATCATCAGGGTCTAAACCCATGCGTGTTAGCAGTGAAGCTTCGGTGCATCATCAGGGTGTAAATCCATGCGCATTAGCAGTAAAAACTCGACACATAATCAGGGCCTAAACCCATGCGCATCAGCAGAATAGCCTCATCGCATCATCAGGACAGAAGTCCATGCGCGTCGACAGCAAAGAGTTAGGACACAACACTCAGCCATGTGCTCCAAACTCGTCTAAAAAGGTTGAAAGATGACACCCACCCGTCACCGCAGGCCGAACGTCGGCTGGAGTCACAATGGTGACAGGAACGTCCTCCTCGACGAACTCCGCAAGCTCCTTCCCCTTGCCAGCACCGCCACGAGGAGTCTTGGAAGCCATTTCTTGAAAGAAGAAAGTTAGGGTTTTTCAAAGAAAGAACTCTAAAAAGAAAGAAAGCAAAGAGAGAAAGAATTCTCTCTCTCTCCATCTCACGCCTATTTATAGGCCCAGTCACACGCGAGAACCGATGAAGTGTGACCTCAGCCGCCGCTTCGGGTTCTGTGAGGAGATAACTGCAATTAAATCAAAAAATATCATCATTAATCTTTTTGGTTATCGAAGCGTCATCATTCGTATTTACTGAGAGGAGCATGCGCCCCATCACTTATGTGCAGAGTAATCATGCGCCCGAACAGTCATGCGTCCCGTAGAAGACGCTACCATGCTTCTTATTCAAAGTATTCCAAAACTTGACAAAAAAGTTTTGAAAACTTTGAAGGGGGTCTTATAGAAGCATGGAATTTCAGGACTAGAAATCCTATGCGCCCAACATCACATGCGCCAGGGAGCTCAGACGAAGTACTTGGCACAGCAAAACATAGACATTAAAAGAAGATTTTTATTTCATATAAAAGTCTGTTACATGTCTTAAAAAGGGCTGTACAAAGGAGAATTTTTACAAAGAAAAGACCCTAAGTCTACAGCTAGGCGCAGCAACCACCGTGCGCTCTCAAATAGGTGCATCTTGCCATGCGCTCTCAAAACAAGCGCATCTCGCCATGCGCTCTCAAACAGGCGTATCCCACCATGCGCTCTCAGCCAGGCGCATCCCTTCAGCAGCTCAGTTATGTGCCACCCTTCAGCGTCCCAGTCAGGCGCATCATGAAGTGTCAGCATATGCGCCATCAAATGCTTCGACTAATGAAGCATTTATTGAGCAGAACGTGGGTGGCAATCAACCCTCTAGCTGGAGAAAGAGCTCCCCAAATCAAGGAAGGGGAGAGCACCGCAATCAACCTGCGGCTAAAGGAGCAGCTTTCAATCCAACCAGAATGGGCAACACCCACTCTAGCGGGAGGAGGAGCTCTCCCAAAGCCTAAGAAAGATGATCGGGGCACCGCAATTTTGATCTGCGGCTCTTCCAGCATAACGGAGACGAGGCTCGAGCATCCTGATCTTTGGATACAACAGGCATCTTTCGCCTGCCTCAGAAGCCCTCGACTTCGACTTTTGGATGTAACAGTCACCTTCAAGTGCATCAATGAAGACCATGCATCGAAATTTCACCTCGGGCGCATCTCATCAACAGAATGTGCTCGAGCAAACAAATTTGTTTCGGGAGGACGTAAGAGAACGAGAAGCAAACCCTCTCCATGCCACTATTTATAGGCTGGGCAAATCAAACCCATGCGCCAAGTGGCTGGCTCTCCGAATCTCGTGCAATGAATTTGCATTAATGGTGATGAACCTGACGCTTCGAATTCAGCCAAGTCAAGACGGCTATTTAAAGCACTCGAAGAACATAACAGTCGGACCCATAAAGACGTGTCATGCAAAGCAAATGCGTCGGCCAGATCGCGCATCGTACTGACACGCCCAACTCCCATCAGCCTCATAAGGATGCGCCCCCATGCGTCCCCATACGCCTAGTGGAACGACGATCGATGCGCCTACTCAATAGCCCATCACCTGTCAAGAACATTAAATGCCAAAGTCTGACAAAGTTGGTCGTACGTCCCCCGAGGACTGAACGATTGACAACTTTTTCAGAAGACGAAGCGTCGCCGACATCAGCATCATCATTGCTTTCCTCCGACGATTACAAGCCATGTGGCCGCCCAACCATCTCACATGCGTCTTTGCAGCCATGCGCCTAAAACTCTGTTTGTGCCTCAAAAGCCGTGTGCCTTAGACTTTTCTCTGATCCCTAAAGACAGAAGTAAAGTCACTACTGAAGCCCCGCATGCGCCTCAAAAGCCATGCGCCCCGACTGGTTCGTGACTCCTAAAGGTTACGAGCCAAAGCCTTCTCATGCGCCCAATCCCAGGCGCATCCTATCAGATCACTCCCCACCAAATCCGAGATCTTCGAGCCATGGACCTATGACACGCGTCCTTTGACTTGATTCAGTCTATAAAGGGGTGCTAATCACCCAAGATCTCAGCAACTGAAAGATCTTTTTCATTGTTACGTGTCAGCTCTGTCGTAGCCCACGACAGCAACAAGAAGGGTTCAACTCCTCAATCAGAGCGCATCAACCATGCACCTCCATCAGCAACCACCACGTGGCGTCCCCGCGTACAGGCGTATCCTACATGCGCGCATGAACAGCCAGCCTGCAAAGCTATAAATATAGGGATCATCTCCTTCTGACACACACACACACAGAGACACATCATACAACCACCAATAACATATAGAGAGAGGCAGATACAGACACTCAACGTCTTCTTCCTCTCCGCAAGCTCCTGTACCTAGAGCAACCCAGATCTTCAGAGAACCGAGAACCGTCGTCAGATCGTCAACGGAGTCAACGTATTACCACTCGCTCCATCGGCACAAGGGACCCATATAAACAAAAGTGTACTCCTAGGACTACATCTAAGTCTTACATTGTAACACTGTTCTGTTTGTATTGAAATTACATCAAAAGATTTTAATAGCAAACAGAGAGGTTGTCCTGCTCCAGGCTCTCGAACTCATTTTCTAACTCTTCTTTGGCCGCGTCGGGGTAGAACTTTGTCTTTAAACAGCTCCTTGAATTCTTTCCAAGTCACATCTGGCACGGTAAATCGAGGCTCGTCTCTATACCACATGCGGACGATGTCATAGAGCTGCATGCTAGCTGTCTCAACCTTCTTGTCTTCAGGAATTCGAGCCATCCGAAGATTGCGATCCACGTTCTCCAACCAGTCGTCTGCATAGAGAATCCCTTCCGTTCCTTTGAATTCCCTGGGCCTAAGGTCCATAAAATTCTTGGAAGTTCTGGGGCACAGTGGGGGAGCCTCCCTAGTCTGAAGAGCCTCCCTCAGAGTATTACAGAAGATGTCGGCCTGCTACGTCTAGGAAGTGATAAGCTGCTGGAAAATCCCAAGGAGCATGGCATTGTCCAGTGCGGGTGCTGGAGACAGGACATGTGCTGGGTGCCGGACTGGTGCTGGTGGAAGAAACGGTGCTGGTGACAGAGTCGGCGGAGGGAACTGGGGAGGTGGTGGAATGTAATCTCGGCGAAATCTCAAAGTCTGTGGCTGGGGCGTCTCACCTAGATAGGTAAAATGGCCTCCGTGGTGTAACCCATGTTTCTCAAATTTTTATTTTATTTTATTGTGTTTGAAAGTAATTTATTTTTGAAACTTTGTAAAAGATATTTACTATTTTTTCTGCATTTCAAAATGTAGTTTGCAATTAACTGTTTGAAAGTACTATTTAGTTTTAATAAAAATTTGTGCTTGAAATTTTATTATTGAAATTATAAAGTTATTCATAATTATGTTTGGATTTTCAAAAAAAAATATCGGTTTCGAAAATAGTTTGAAAATCATGATTATTTTTGGAGCAATAAAAAGATTTAGTAACTTATTTTGAATAAGATTTAGATTTATAAAATATTTTTTACCTTATTTGATAACATTAAACATTATTTAAAATACTTATGGTAACTAATTGTGGCATTAAGAATTATCTAATCTAGATTTGAAATATTATTTGATTTAACAATTTATTTATTATATGATTTAAATTGCTTTGATAAACATTAAATTTATCTTAAAGTTGTTATGTTGAATTTGATTTGGATTTATATTTGGATTTGAATTCATATAATTTGGATTTAAATAATTTATTTGATTTAAATTTATGGAGAGACTTGTCCGTTAGAAATTCTAATCCTATTTGAATCATATCTAGTATTAGATAGATTATTTCTTATTTGAACTAATCATATTTCTATCCAAATTAGTTGGTAATCATAATCATATCTTTATTGATTGAGTTCTAATCATATCTGAATTCACTAATTTCTTTCCATTATCTATATATAATGAACCTATAAAATAAAATCATCTCTCATACATTCTTTTCCAAAATTTCTCTCTTTTTCGTCATAATTACCCCAAATTCGTCATAAATTCAGCCTTCATTTTCAAATGTTTTACCAACTTCGAAAGGCCAAAACTTCCAACTCCGGACTCCGTTTGACCTCCAGTTTTTTTGTTTAAACCATCACGAGGTATATTTTTTGAATATAAAATTTATTTGCAAATAATTTTAACATAATTTTTTGGAAAATTCATGGAGTGTCAGTTGTCCGAAATTTGACACGTTTCGGTATTTTCGAAATTCCGCGAGAACCAGGAATCGAAATCACGATCCGTTTAAAGTTTTGGAACGCTGATGAAAAAGTACACATCATATATTTTTCTCAACAATTTTCCAAAATATTTTATTTTTGTTTTTATTTTAGAGGCCCCTCTCATCAATTGAGATCATCTTGCATATTTTTGGCATCTATGACTATTTGTGCTAACACAGTCATACCGCGCATCAACTGCAACCAACTCAAGGCAAGTTTCACTATAGCATTATATTACCTTTATTTTGTACTGCATGTATCTTCACATCTTCTTTTCACTGTTACATCTTTATATTTCATGTTGTCACTGCTTTGACTGATCATGATTACCGCTTGTGCACGAGAGTAAGAGTTGTTATAATGTACATGTTCATGGCTAATTTCTAGTTTATCATGATTCTCGTTTGTCGTGTTATTAATATTAATCGTGTTGGACATGTACTTGTGAGATAGTCGGGAGGGGGAATACAACTAGTATGCATGTGGTCTACGTAATGTACAATTTTTTCTAATGTCAATGTTGATAGCAGTCGTTGTACCTCACGTACCGGCTGCTGGATGTCCTAACCCGTCCACATGCGAAACACTTTTATTCTAAAATACACAGTACACGTGACCTCTTGTTGCTATATTGTTCATTCGTTTTCTTTCCATTGAGTCGACTGTCATGTTGTCTTTATGTTGTAGCTATACTCTTTCGTGTCTTGCATATAGTTCGTTCTCCTTATTATTATTTCCTTCATGCATGTATATTATATTGTGTAGTGTGGTGTTATGGTGAGCTTGTTCCATTTCTGACTGGAAACCTATTTTTTCAGTTGACAGATTCTTGATGACTTGCCCTCTTGCTTTGGATTTCTTCGGGTGGAGTTAGAGACATCTTGGAGGCCAAACATAGATTCTAGTAGATAGTTTAGATTTGTTGTATTAGAATTTTATGAGACATTGTATTTAGTTAAATATAAATCTTGTAAATTTTATAATTGATTTAGAAATGTAAATGAGCAATAAAATAATATTTTATGTGATATGAGCATTGTGGCTAGACAGCGTACTACCGCCGACACTGCGGCGTAGGCTGGGCTTGGACACGCACTCGTATCCCGAAAAGCGGGTGCGGGTCGTGAAAAGTTTTTATGGTGGCCCATGCAGGTCCATTTTCGCAAAATTATGCGAACTTGTGGTAGTACCTATATTAGTCGTACTACTGTAAGCCTGCGATTAGGATGCTCATTCACAATTAGGTTGATTTGATTTTTAAAAAATGACTAGGCCTAGGACTAGGTACACCGTGGGTAACCCATAAAATTATTTTGAATTGCTTGTATGGGTAGTTAAGGTTGTTACATAGGCTACATGATTAAGGTAGTGATATTCGTTGAATTTTGAGACGCCCTATTTATGAAGTTTAAATTGTGATTTGATAAATGACACTAATCAAAGATGGATAGAATTCTCGATTGATAAATTGAATATTTTGGTTACTGTTGAAGATAAAAATTTTAGCTTTTGGTATTCTGAGGTTTAAATTTCTATATGATCGATGAATTATTGATAAGGTCGAATATTTAATTTTTAAAGGAAATAATTTTGATTGGATCAATAAAATTGAGGTATGATTTGAAAATTTATGGAATTTAAATTTTTGAGGAGATTATGAAAATGTTGAATTTTGAATTTAAAATAAAATTTAGGAATTTAAAGTTTTATGAAGTTAGATTTTGAAGATATTTATCAAGTTGGATTAAGGGTTGTAAATTTGATAAGATGATATTCATGATTGCTACATCACGGTATTAAATTGAGTTAGTGATTTAAAAAAATATGATTGAATTTGAGGAATTTTTTTAAAATATTCTTGAGGATACGAATTTATAAGATTGATGAGTGATAACTTAGATGTCATGTAGGTAATACTCCTCCGAACTATATCCATTGACTACATTCTTCCATCCTTCTTGATCAATCTTCTTATTAAGAAAAAAAATATTATTTTTATCTCATTGATTATTATTCCTTTTTAAATTTTTCTATCTTTTCACCTGACCAACCAAGCCTATTTTTTCTGTCATCCTTAAATTTTGAGGACGAAATTTTTCTAAGGTGGATAGATTTGTAACCCTATTTCTCAAATTTTTAATTTTATTTTATTGTGTTTGAAAGTAATTTATTTTTAAAACTTTGTAAAAGATATTTACTATTTTTTTTGCATTTCAAAATGTAGTTTGTAATTAACGGTTTGAAAGTACTATTTAGTTTTAATAAATATTTGTTCTTGAAATTTTATTATTGAAATTATAAAATTATTTATTATTATGTTTAGATTTAAAAAAAATATCGGTTTCAAAAATAGTTTGAAAATCATGATTATTTTTGGAGCAATAAAAAGATTAACTTATTTTGAATAAGATTTAGATTTATAAAATATCTTTTACCTTATTTGATAACATCAAACATTATTTAAAATACTTATGGTAACTAATTGTGGCATTAAGAATTATCTAATATAGATTTGAAATATTATTTGATTTAACAATTTATCTATTATATGATTTAAATTGCTTTGATAAACATTAAATTTATCTTAAAGTTATTATGTTGAATTTGATTTGGATTTATATTTGGATTTGAATTCATATGATTTGGATTTAAATAATTTATTTGATTTAAATTTATGGAGAGACTTGTTGTTTTCCATAAATAAATTCACTTTATTTATTTTGTATCTGAGAAAATTACAACTGTAGGAATCTAATCTAGAAGACGATTACTTTATCCCTTGGACGATGCGATGAAGAAGACTCGAACTTTGAAGAACTTGGACAGCAACTGGGCAATCTCTCTGTTCTCTCTGAAATTGACTGTAGTGTCTGATGAAGATGAAGAAACTCTCTTTTATAGAGTTCAGGATAACTGTCCTTAAGCATACGCTCAGGTAGTTACTTGACGTATGCATAACTGCAGGGACGCGTGGCAAATTCTGATGGAGACACATTAGCGTACGGTTGAAAGTAGTGGAGGATATTCAGGAGAGATTGATGGCATGAATGCCACGTTGCATAACTTCTGAAGAAGTGGATAACTGAGTATAGGACACGTGAGAACGTGTGTTAACTGCTCGTTGAAAACCATTCTGGACATAACTGCTGTGATACGCTGCCTTAGAAGAAGAGTCATACGCTAGCTTTGAAGGCACATGTCTTGCATACGCTTACTTAGACAGCGTAGAATCATATAAAGCTGATACGCTCACATTATTGACAGGGAGTCGTATGGAAACTATACGCTCACTTGTCAAGGAGTCGTATGGAATCCATACGCTCACTTGGTTGAGAAGGAGTCGTATGAGATCCATACGCTCACTTAGTTGGAAGAAGTCGTATGAGATCCATACGCTCACTTAGTTGGAAGAAGTCGTATGAGAAATAAGTAGATACGTGGCATGTTTGAATAAATAGACACGTGGCCATCATCAATCTTCTTTGATACGCCATATCTTCCAATAACTGACAAAATCTTCTCGAGCATCGTGACTGCAGATATGTTGGCTGACAGACTGTCAAAACTGACAGTAATGATGGCTTTTACATTTATGAGAAATGCTGAGCTGTCCTCGTAGAAGACAAAACCGACTCTTCGAAAACATATACGACGGTTAGTCTCCATTGGACAGCTGTCTTTGTACGAAAGACGAAGTGTCAGATTCATCCTTTATTAAATATATGCTGTGCTGTCATCTCAGAAAATAATAAAATATTTACTGAGCGTACGACCTTTGGATGAGCGTATGGCCTTGACTGAGCGTATGGCCTTGAGCGTATGACTTGGACTGAGCGTATGGCTTGGACTGAGTCTTATGTCAGCGTGTCATAATTTTCACACCCTACAAGACCCCCTTCAAAGTTTTCGAACTTTATGAATTTCAAAAGTTCGAAATTACTTTGAACTTTAAAGTGAGAATAAGTCCTGACACGCTGGCATGAGTTTGTTATCTTCCTCAATATCAGTGCAAATCTTTAGGGATTTTGTTTAAAGAATATCCGTCGTTTGAACTACTTTCTTTCTTCTATAAATAGGTCTTCCAACACCTATTTTATTTCTTTACCAGAGCTTTTGCCTTCGAGAGAGAAAAGAGCTTTCAGAAACTCAAGATCTTTCTTGTTCTTCTTCGTCTTCAACTCCATCTCCATTAATGGCACCCAAGATTGATGCTGCTGCGAAAGGAAAGGGGAAAGCCCCTGAAGAGTCATCTCATCCTGCCGTCGACACTGCCACTACCAAGAAGACGGCCAGTCAGCGTGTTTCACGCAGTGAACGGCCATTGAAACCTCTTTATGGTGAGGACGAAGATGATGAACAAATAACTATTCCCTTTTTAGGGTTCTGATTAGAACAAAACTCAGAAAACGTATCCCTCTTTAGGGTCAATACGTCAGCAAATACGCTTCCCTCTTTAGGGTTTAGCCGTATTCCATGTTTTTCGTTTTTACGAAAAATATGTTTGGAGCGTATATCTGTAAGATATGCGTATTTTTGATAGAGATATCAAAATACACTATCTTTTAAAAGAATATGCTATGGCAATTTGTCTCATTGAGATACGCTAACTCCTGTGTTAGCGTAAACTTTTGATGATCATCTTGTCAACCATACGCTGATATGCTCAAACTGATCATAAACTGAACTTTAAAAACCATTCACTTAAGATAAAATCTATTATACGCTTAAAGAAAACTAAGCGTATACTGAACCTTGAGTCAACCATACACTTAAGGAAAACTGAGCGTATGCTGAACCTTGAATCAGCCATACGCTTAAAGAAAATTGAGCGTATACTGAGCCTTGAGTCTGCCATACGCTTAGTAAAAACTGAGCGTAAGTTGAGCTATACACTTAGTAAAACTGAGCGTATGTTGAGCTGTACGCTTAGTAAAAACTGAGCGTATGTTTAAACTTTATCATCTCTTGACATTGAAGATTTCTAATACTTTATTCTTCATTTGCAGTGGATATTCTGGCTCAGGAAGCAGAATTTGAAGGAAGTATGGGAAATAATTATAGAAGTGATTTATCACATGTTCGTTTTCCCCAATTTGACGGACCTTCCATAAGAATAGCTCTGTTGACCAATCAGGAAGATGATACTTTGCTGAACCTGATGAGTGGACTGCCGTTACAGAGTGTAGATGGTGTTGCCCATTTGAAGCCAGCATTCCTTTTTGGAGATGCTATTGATATGAACTCCCAACCTGCTCTAGACAAAGTATCATACAGTTACTATAGGGATGGTGATGTAAATCAGCCTATGTATTTGACTGGTTTGACAAAGAGTATCAACATAGCCCGTTTATTCCATTCGGGCCAGCAAAGACAGATGAAGTGGGATATTACTCCATCCCGACAAGCTAAGGCTGGGTGGATTGGATATCGTCAAGGAAGGTTCCGCAGTGGTACTGAACCACATGTCACATCTCTGCAAGGACTGTTACCTGCCACCATCCCTCCTGAGGACTCGGCACTGCTGAAGCCAGTCAGAGTCCCAATTTTTGCCAACGAATTTGCTCAATTAAAGAATGCCATCTATCCAAAACAGTCAATGAGGCTGACTGGTCTAGTAAATCCAGAAAACACTAGATGGACTGCTCTAGTGAGATGGATTTTGCAGAACTTCGGTGCACAGTTAAAGGCGATAGGTTTATATGATGCCATTAAGTGTACTGCTTATGGCTTCAATCCGAACCCGGATCTGTTTTTGGCATTAGCGGAGAGATATAACTATCGGACCGGCACCTTCATGACCCCAAAGGACGAGATGGGATTCGCCCTTCATGAAATGGCATATATATCTCAGCTACCAACGGCAGATTTGCCATATAAAGAATATATCCCTTTTGTTGACGAAATGAATAAGATTTCTGCAGCCAACCCACTAATTCTTTATGTATTTGAAGAATTAATGTGTCATTACAGCATCTGTAAAGCTTTTTATAAGGGACAAGGTGGAGAGGGGGACTCCAATTGTTATTCTTCGAAGTGGATGGCTTATTTGTTTCAAGGCCGTACTGACGAAGTCCAAAAGAAGAAAAAGACCGAGCAGTATGTCGATAAATTCAAGCCCTTGAGTCAGGCCGAGATTAACAGATTAATCCGGGAGACTAATCATGATGACATTGTCATCGAAGAAGACATCGACAGCTACAAGGCCGGTGATAGGTTAGAAACCTATATTAAACAGGGTGGCCAAGAATTGTCCGTTGAAGGTCATCTGGCCGGTTTCATATCTCTTTGGCTGAGGAAATTCGTAGTTCCTGGCACCTGTTCGGCAGACAGGATGCACAGAGGAGTCGTCTTCGCAGCAGTCCGGCTAGTTTTTGGGTATAAGATGGATCTATTAACGGCAATGACTTGCCGTCTGAATACCGGATTAAGGGCATACACAGATAGGATGTTCGAATTGGCACGGAAGAGCCTGACGTCCATTCCTCGGGTAGAAATGCCCTTTACATACTTGTTTGGATGGCTGCTTCTTCATTTTGAATCTCCGATGAGTGCTGGAATGGCTAGGCCAGATGACACTTTCCTTGAAAGGTACAAGCATATACCGAAATGGAGATATGATACTTTAACCGATTGCAGAACCATCTTGAACAGGGGAGAACTATGGAGCTTCACCTGTGTTCCTTCCCCTATTGGTTATGAGACCATGCCCGGGAGATTGATTGACGGCATTGGTGCTAATGAGTTGGATGATGTCCAACATGAATGGCTAAAAAGAATCAGGCCATCTCATTTAATTTGCCGCCATGACAACATCATATATCTAGAGCCATATCTTCCGAGCAGATTTGCTCGTCAATTTGGTTACGATCAGTTGCATGTGGGCAATGCAACGACGTGTTTTGTTCATCAAGGCGGGTTGGTTGATGGTGCCAGAGCTTGGCTATATTACATTGCCAAAGGTACAGGGGCTACCTTTTCTATGCCAGATCCGGTCAACTATCGAAGAGGAGCTAAGATATTGGCGTCCTATGCCAGATTTTATGTATCAGCTAATACCTTTGATGAAAAATTTAGCATCTTAGGTAAAAGCTTTATTCATGTTGAAAAGAAATCAACCAAATCCGCCTTGCCTAGGGATTGTCATGACAAAGAAGATCCTCTGGCCACCGATGAAGTTGATGATGATATTTTGGAAACTTTCTTCTCTGATGACCTTCATCAACCATTGCATGTGTCTATCGGGAGTGCCGAAGAAAGTATATCTATTGACAATACCCCGAAGAGGAAGAGGAGTAAAGGTGCTGCGGGTCCTGCCGCAAAAAGAGCTACTCGAGCAGAGACTCGAAGTCACGGAGGAATTACTATTCCCGG
>JANAVB010013785.1:0-46213 GCA_029216955.1 Iris pallida | reverse complement strand
ATGGGCCATGTCCCAGCTAGCTAGACACCAAGGGTGATGAAGAAAGCGCAAGAAGAATTGAGGAGGGTCGTCGGAGACAAAGGAAAGGTGGAAGAAAGTGACCTGCCTCATTGTGAGTACCTCAAATTGGTAATGAATGAAACGTTGAGATTGCATGCACAGAATCCTCTCCAAGGGAAACCATGGAAGACTGCAAGATCGCGGCTACGACATCCCCAAGGGGACTAGAGTGATTGTCAGCGCATGGGCGATAGCTAGGGACGAAGATGCTTGGGAAAATGCCTTGGAATTCTTTCCCGAGAGGTTCGAGGGGAGCTCAATCAATTTCTGGGGAAATGATTTCCAGTATCTACCGTTTGGTGCGGGACGCAGGATTTGTCCAGGGATAAACTTTGGTATGCATACTGTATCGCTTGCACTTGCTAACCTCCTCTATACCTTCGATTGGGAATTACCTGTCGGCACGAAGGAGGGGGACATCGACTTGGACGACGCTCCTGGTTTCGTCACGTACAAGAAAACCCCTCTCTTGCTCGTCCCCAAGAATAGGTACTAGCTAGCTAGCTAGTGTTTGAAACTGAAGTTAATTATGCAATGCAAATTCTTAGCTCAATGCATGCTCATTTACAATGAGAGATGCTCGTAATAAGGACCAGATATCTACTTTCTTTTCACTTAATAATTTGCAACTTACCTTGTGCGTGGATCATTCTGTGTTTTGCAAAGTTATCAAAAATATTGTTTCTGATAGCTAGACTTATGGCCAAGCAGGTCACGATTAACTCGATTTTGATAATCAACAAAACACTGGCTCAATGTAACTCAATAACAGTAGAACTGAAGACTGCTACATACAGACTGCGACACCGCAACTAAGTACGTTGCTAAAGTTGGTTATTGGATATTGATTTCATTTTTTTTTATGTATTTGGCTTTTATTTTCTGTCTACGACAGTTTTGTTTATGAGAGTCGCACTTGGCAACAAGAAGGAACCTGAGCCACTCAAATTAGCCTACCTAAAACTTGATTAACCCAAAAACTAAAGTCCACCAAAATCATGCTTAAACCCATACTCAAATCAGCCTAAACTCGATCCACAAACTTGCTAAAATATGCTAACAGAACTCGGGTCGAGCTCGGAACGAACTCGGTCTCCCCGACCTATTAACCCTAGTTTCTCGTTCTTCCTCGAGAATAGGCTGACAACGTTTGGATTTTTGAATACCAGAGGACCAAACGCTGCCCGAACTCGGTCCACAAAAAGCCCATAAATAGAATTGATTTCTACACCATACTTACTCATTCACTCAATTGTCTTCTTCTACTTCAAAAGAGATTCATTACGAGGCTAAACCTGTCAATCTTCAAATAAAAACTACCTAAACCCTCTAAGTGCCGAAGTACGATTTCAATTAGAAGTTGTTCGTGTTGTAAAATATTGGAAACCCAAGTTTGCTTTCAACATGGTTGTAAGAAGTTGACAAGCGCTTAGGATCAAAGCACGTATTATAAGATATTTGTTTAAATAATGGATTTAACACCGAGTAGAGTTCTTGGGACTGGATTAGTCCTCTACGAGAAAAATAGTAAACATCCTAGTGTTATCATGTGTAATTCCTTAACTTAGTTTGCTTTCCATATACTTGCTATATTGCTGGATATTCAATAGTTGATAATTAGCAGCTTAACTTTTAATTGGGTAATTGTGACACACTCTATTCATCCCCCTCTAGAGTTAACTTCAATTGGAATCACGATGAGTTCTCTTCTATATGCTTTACGTCCTAAGAGTAGAACGTTATGGCAACCATCAAACCCATTTACACCAACAATGGTGATGGCCGGTCTACAAATAGGCCACCTTTATTTGACGAAACCAACTACATGTATTGCAAAAGACGTATGAGCTTCAATCTTAAGTTAGATCTATAGTCAGTTATTATTGATGGCTACAAAAAGCCAGCTAGAATTGTTGTAGATGATAATATTGTTGATAAGCCTAATGAGAAATACACCAAACTTGAAAAGAAACAGGCGAGTCTTGATGTGAAAGCCATAAATGTCATAATTTTTGCTGTACATAGGACTGAGATTAATATAGTTTCAACTTGTGCCACTTCACACGTGGTTTGAAAAGTTCTTAAGGTAATTCTCGAATGAACTTCACAACTGAAGGAGTCCAAGAACAGTAAGCTAACTGTCACGACTCGCTCCTGGATAACCGTGTACGAGTACGTGGCCAAGTTCAGCATATGCTGTAGCATCGACGATAGAATGCTGTATATAACTCATAATAAAATATCCACAAATACAATAATCATGAAAGTAATATATACTCAATCACAGCAAAACCTAAAGAAGATATGACTATGATAGATAAGAAAATAATAGAATCAAATCCTAAATGTCACAAATCCATAATAACCAAATAAGGTTTATCTGGAGACAAATATGATCCTACTAGAAAAATAAACTAATGCATAACTAAAAGAAATAAAGTCTAGATCCCTCCAGAGATAACATCATGGCTCCTGAGTATCTGTACCAAGATCAACACTATCGTCCTCTGGTAGCCTACAATGAGAAGAATATAAGTAGTCATCATTCTCTCCTAAAATGTCAACAATCCAGTCAGGGTAGGAGCAAGGTACAAACCATATTGCAATAATGTAACTTAGCACAAATTAAAGCTAGATGAATAAAGATACAATGAATATTTATCAAGAAAGAAGAACGTATATGAACTGGCAGATAATATTCTAGAACATATGAAAATAGTGAACATGTGCAAAATGACTACTATAGCAATAACATAGGAAATAAGACAAATAGACAATGACATGTACAAGTAAGACTAATGGACAATATGAATGTTACGCCGAAGTCCAAAAATACCCAGGATCGAGCCATGCGGTATTGGCCAGCTACGTATTCAACCTGACTCTAGTCCGAGAAGAATACATATAAGCTGTTCAAAATGATGTTACTATCACTACATTAACTCTATATCTCAATCCATATAACGGAAACATAAGAGAAAAATATGAAAACTAGTCTGCAGCCCAATAATCATACTTGTCCGAATAGATTCAAAAAGAATAATATGAGTATATAAATACTAGGCTACTAAGCAGATACAAATAACAGTAAATAAAACATATAACCCTGAAAGAGTGAATACCTGTAACAAATGAATACCATCAACATCCAGCAAGGAGCTCTACAAAACCTACTCAGCCAACCTGGAAGGAAACCAGGTCCTCAGCGGGATGTAGGAAAGGTGGAAGAAAGTGACCTGCCTCATTGTGAGTACCTCAAATTGGTAATGAATGAAACGTTGAGATTGCATTCACAGAATCCTCTTCCAAGGGAAACCATGGAAGACTGCAAGATCGGCGGCTACGACATCCCTAAGGGGACTAGAGTGATTGTCAATGCATGGGCGATAGCTAGGGACGAAGGTGCTTGGGAAAATGCTTTGGAATTCTTGCCCGAGAGGTTCGAGGGGAGCTCAACAAATTTCTGGGGAAATGATTTCCAGTATCTACCGTTAAACTTTGGTATGCATACTGTATCGCTTGCACTTGCCAACCTCCTTTATACCTTCGACTGGGAATTACCAGTCGGCATGAAGGAGGGGGACATCGACTTGGACGACACTCCTAGTTTTGTTACGTACAAGAAAACCCCTCTCTTTCTCGTCCCAAGAATAGGTACTAGCTAGCAAGTGTTTGAAACTGAAGTTAATTATGCGATGCAAATTCTTAGCTCAATGCATGCTCATTTACAATAAGAGATGCTCGTAATAAGGACCAGATATCTACTTTTTTTTCCACTTAATAATTTGCCACTTACCTTGTGCGTGGATCATTCTGTGTTTTGCAAGTTATCAAAAATATTGTTTCTAATAGCTAGAGTTGTTGGCCAAGCAAGTCACGATCACTGCAAAAACTTGTCAGATTAGCGACGTCTAAATACATCGCTAATATCAGCGAAAACGTCGCTAAATCAATTTAGCGACGTTTAGGACGACGTTTCAGGAACGACGGAAAAAATGTGTCGCTAAACGAGGAAAACGTCGCAAAACATCGCTAGGGCGACGCTATTTCGCGACGTCAATGACGTCGCTAATTAGCGGCGTTATTTGCGACGTTTGTTATTTGACGCTAATCAGCGACGTAAAAGGCGACGTTATAGCGTGGTCGCCGTTTAGCGACAGTTTTGTGACATTTTGGCGACGACGAGCTGACATCAGATTTGGTGCCACGTGTTGTCACGTCAGAATTTAGCGACACTTTTAGCGACATTTTCTGACGTCGCTAATATGTAGCGACGAATACTAACGTCGCTAAAAACGTCGCTAAATTAAAAAATATAAAAAATAGATTTCAGAAAGCAAATGATGCTGGAGCTGGAGTCTGAGCCAAAATACAAAATACAAAATTCAGAATACAGAATCCAATCCCTGGGTTCGCCGACCCCCTCGGTGGAACACTCAACACGGGCACGCACAATACATTCCAGAATATACAAAAAATATAAAGAAAAAATACTATCCGCAACGAACAATGTCAATATATAATATCCTCAACACAACCAAATCAATATCCGTAAATACGTACAAACTCAGTATCCTCAATGAAAAAACTGAATATCCCCAAATACGTACAAAGTCAAAATACAAAATATAGAATCTAATCCCTGGGTTCGCCGAAAATACAAAACAAAGATTGACACACAGTTCTAATTTATATGTGTTTTAAGTGTGAGAACGGATGGCTCAAAACACAACCCAAAATTCATTCTAGAATACATTAGTGTGAATCATCTATGTTTTGTACATATGGTGTAGTATACGTTCTTATCGAATCCAGTATCTAGTATCTGAAGAATGTAACAGAATCAAGATGAACTCACATAATGTAATACTAAGACATCATCTACTACTATATAATTAAGATATAGTGATAGGTTGTCGTATCATCATTGCCGAGGGATGAGGGTCGCAGGACAGTCAACTTTATCTACGGCTATATAGTTTCTGCCTCGCCAGTCGAATGGCTGCAGGGACTATATCCTGATCACCATGTCGTACCATAGTTTCTGCCTCGCCAGTGGAATGGCTACAGGGACTATGTCCTGGAGCTGGAGCCAAAATACAGAATCCAAAATACAAAATACAGAATCTAATCATTGGGTTTCCCCACCAATTCATTTTCCCCTATTTTACTCTCTCACTCTCTCTCCTCCCCCCCTCCGGCGCTCTCACTCTCTCCGGCACTCTCACAGTAATAATTCATATATATTTAAGTGTGAGAACGGATGGCTCAGAACACAACCCAAAATTCATTCTAACATACATTAGTATAGATCATTATGTTCTATACATATGGTATAGTATATGTTCTTATCGTATCTAGTATCTGAAGAATGTAACAGAATCAAGATGAACTCACATAATGTAATACTAAGACATCATCTACTACTATATAAGATATAGTAATAGGTTTTCGTATCATCATTGCCGAGGGATGAGGGTCGGAGGACAGTCAACTTTATATATCTACGGCTACATAGTTTCTACCTCGCCAGTCGAATGGCTGCAGGGACTATGTCCTGATCACCATGTCGTACCGTAGTTTCTGTCTCGCCAGTCGAATGGCTGCAGGGACTATGTCCTGGAGCTGGAGCCAAAATACAGTATCCAAAATAAAAAATACAGAATCTAATCCCTGGGTTCCCCCACCAATTCATTTCCCCCATTTTACTCTCTCACTCTCTTTCCTCCCCCCCTCCGGTGCTCTCACTCTCTCCGGCGCTCTCATAGTACTAATTCATATCTATTTAAGTGTGAGAACGGATGGCTCAGAACACAACCCAAAATTCATTCTAGCATACATTAGTGTGGATCATTATGTTCTGTACATATGGTGTAGTATATGTTCTTATCGTATCTAGTATCTGAAGAATGTAACAGAATCAAGATGAACTCACATAATGTAATATTAAGACATCATCTACTACTATATAAGATATAGTGATAGGTTGTCGTATCATCATTGCCGAGGGATGAGGGTCGGAGGACAGTCAACTTTATATATCTACGGCTACATAGTTTCTGCCTCGCCAGTCGAATGGCTGCAGGGACTATGTCCTGATCACCATGTCGTACCGTATAGATTAATACAAATGGAGCTGGAGCCTGAGCCAAAATACAGAATACAAAATATAAAATCCAATCCCTGGTTTCGTCGACCCCTTCGGTGGAACACTCAACACCAGCACGCACAATACATTCCAGAATATACAAAAAATATAGAAAAAATTCTATCCGCAACGAACAATGTTAATATATAATATCCTCAATAAACCAAATCAATATCCGCAAATACGTACAAACTCAGTATCCTCAACGAAAAAACTGAAGGAAGGATCAGTGCTTTCTAGTTCTCTTCCATCCATCTATTTCTCCGTTCTGATCAAGCCTCTTCCTTTCTCCTCTAATCCACAATGGCTCTGGACCCATCTGCTCCTCCCTACTTCCCTTCTTCTTATTTGAGTCTCTCAGCCACATATGATATCCAGCTCAAGTGTAGAGGCAGGGGAGAAGAAGTGGGCAGGAATAGGAGGCCGGAGAAGCAGCACAGTCGGCGGCATGACCTGGAGAAAGTACATAGGTTTTCTTCAACATCCGTAGGAGAACTATAAGGATATATATTTTCACAACATGTCACCGTGTCAAAGATCCTTAATGTGAATATCACGTTATCGCGGTGTCGGAAGACCAACATGTCATAATTTTCTAAGCCGTGTGCTTTGACATAATCCTTCCAACTCTTTCCTCCTATGTAGGATATCATATGTGGCTGAGAGAGTCAAATAAGAAGAAGGGAAGTAGGGAGGAGCAGATGGGTCCAGAGCCATGGTGGATTAGAGGAGAAGGAAGAGGCTTGATCAGAACAGAGGAATGGATGGATGGAAGAGAACTAAAAAGCACTGATCCTTTCTGTTGTGAGAACGATGGCTCAGAACATAATCCAAAATTTATTCTAGCATACATCAGTGTGAATCATCTATGTTCTGTATATATGGTGTAGTATACGTTCTTATCGAATCTAGTTTGTAGTATCTGAAGAATGTAACAGAATCAAGATGAACTCATATAATGTAATACTAAAACATCATCTACTACTATATAAGATAAAGTGATAGGTTGTCGTATCATCATTGCCGAGGGATGAGGGTCGAAGGACAGTCAACTTTATCTATGGCTACATAGTTTCTGCCTCGCCAGTCGAATGGCTTCTGGGACTATGTCCTGATCACCATGTCGTACCGTAGATTTATGCAAATAGAGCTGGAGCTGGAGCCAAAATACAGAATCCAAAATACAAAATACAGAATCTAATCCCTGGTTTTGCCGAAAATGCAAAAAACAAAGATTGACACACAGTTCTAATTCATATGTGTTTTAAGTGTGAGAACGGATGGCTCAGAACACAACCCAAAATTTATTATAGCATACATTAGTGTGAATCATATATGTTCTGTACATATGGTGTAGTATACGTTCTTATCGAATCTAGTATTTAGTATCTGAAGAATGTAACAGAATCAAGAATGAACTTATACAATGTAATACTAAAACATCATCTACTACTATATAAGATATAGTGATAGGTTGTCGTATCATCATTGCCGAGGGATGAGGGTCGAAGGACAGTCAACTTTATCTACGGCTACATAGTTTCTGCCTCGCCAGTCGAATGGCTGTAGGGACTATATCCTGATCACCATGTCGTAGTCCAATACAATCCAGAGATTGACACAATACTAATTCATATATGTAGTCCAATACAAATAGTCTAATACAAAACAACCCACAAAACAAATAGTCCAATACAAATAAGTACTAATTGCTAATGAGAACCACGCAACTCACGTAAACGCTCAGTGATACGATCACGCAACCACCTCGAAAAAATAGGATCGACGACGTTTGGAGAGATGTAGTCCCTTACAAGTGCTGCATCAATAGAACTCCCGATCTCACTAGCTACCGGTGCTGGATGAATAGAACTCCCGGACTCACTAGCTACCGGTGCCACTTCCTCCTTGACAGTAGGAGGAGCCACCTCAGCATTCACTGTTTCCCTCAAACGATGTGCCGCTCCTCGGGCCATGGGTGCCATCTGGTAAAATCAATATTCACAGGGGAGAGCGGTTGAAAATGAATGAGAGAACTATCAGAGAATCACATAAAACAAACTAGAACTGAAATATAGTAATTGACAAATAAATGAGAGAACTATCAGATGTGATACTTAAGTATCAATGCGATACTCGAGTATCGGTATTGTGATTGCGATACCGATACACATAGGAATGGTCTGATACTCAGAGTATCGGTATCGGACCATTCCGTATTACTCTGAGTATCAGTAATACAAAATGACAAAATATAATATGTATAAAGAATTAGAAAACTTACATACGCTTTGGCAGCCATCTTCTTCGTCATCTCTGTCCAGAAATCCGCTCTGAGTCAATCCTTTGCCCCAGAGCTCGAGTGGACATCCTTGAGTAGGACGTATACTCTGAGAGATCACATTTACATGAATGATATCAATAGTAGGATTGAGTGTTGGAGGAGATATTATCAGAGTGTACGTCCTACTCAGATGGGTCTCTCACCGTTACTATTTTTTTCTGACAGCATGGTAGATGTGCTCCGTCAACAGATTCTTGCTCTGAGCCAAAACTTTGTCCCGAAGTTCAATTGGACATCTTTCGTGTAGAGCTCGAGTGAAAGGTTCCTGACAGCATTATGGTCTCCTTTGTCAAAGGATTCGTGCTCATCCCACAAAGGTTGTAGGACGAGCAAGAATCCTTCGACAAAAGAGACCACCATGCTGTCAGGAACCTCTCGCTCGAGCTCTACACGAAGGATATCCAATTGAGCTCCGGGGCAAAGTTTTAGCTCAGAGCAAGAATCTGTTGACGGAGCACATCTACCATGCTGTCAGAAAAAATAGTAACGGTGAGAGACCATCTGAGTAGGACGTACACTCTGATAATATCTCCTCCAATACTCAATCCCACTACTGATATTATTCTTGTAAAGGTGATCTCTCAGAGTATACATCTTACTCAGATGGATCTCTCAGAGTATCCTCTCCGGTTGGTTGTCCTAATTCATGTGTTTTAAGTGTGAGAACGGATGGCTCAGAACGCAACCCAAAATTCATTCTAGCATATATTAGTGTGAATCATCTATGTTCTGTACATATGGTGTAGTATACGTTCTTATCGAATCTAGTATGTAGTATCTGAAGAATGTAACAGAATCAAGATGAACTCACATAATTTAATACTAAAATGTCATCTACTACTATATAAGATATAGTGATAGGTTGTCGTATCATCATTGCCGAGGGATGAGGGTCGCAGGACAGTCAACTTTATCTACGGCTACATAGTTTCTGCCTCACCAGTCGAATGGCTGCAGGGACTATGTCCTGATCACCATGTCGTACCATAGTTTCTGCCTCGCCAATCGAATGGCGGCAGGGACTATATGTCCCGATCACCATGTTACCAATTAACCAACCAACAAAACTACTTGTTACAAATATCGGCACTATCGGTGCGTTCGAATCGTAGTATCATATTTTTTGGTGTCGGAAAACAAATAATTATTACTAAATTATCAGATTTTTTGGCACTATCGGTGCCCCTGACCAAGCCACCCCCCTACACCACCCCTAGCCCTAACCCGAACCCAAACCCTAACTTCTAGCTCCCCTCCCCCAGCCGCCCTCGTCCCCCCTATGCCGGAGAGAGTGAGAGCGCCGGAGAGAGTGAGAGAGGGAGCGGAAGAGTACCACGTACCGGAGAGGGAGGAGAGTCGCCGGAAAGAGTGACATCGCCGGAGAGAGTGAGAGCGCCGGAGGGGGGAGGAGAGTCGCCGGAAAGAGTGACAGCGCCGGAGAGAGTGAGAGCGCCGAATAGGAAATGAACCCTAACCCGAACCCTAACCCTAGCTCTCCTCCCCCAGCCGCCGTCGTCCCCCCTGCCCCACCCCCCCAGCCACCCCCACTCACCCCAACCACCCGTATCCCCCCTGCACCTCCCTCCGAGCCACCCGCACCCCCCCAAACCACCAACAACTAAAACAGACGGAGAGAGAGAGAGAGAGAGAGAGGAGAGAGAGAGAGAGGGAGGGGGAGAGTCACGTACCAGAGAGGGAGGAGAGTCGTCGGAGAGAGTGAGAGTCGCCGCCGGAGAGAGTGAGAGCGCCGGGGAGGAGAGAGAGTGAGAGAGAAAAATGGGGGGAAATGAAACGTTGGGGCGGGGATATAATTAGAATTTAGCGACGCTTAAACTACCGTCGTTAATGCGTCGCTACTAGCGACGTCCCAGCGACGTTTCGCGACGACTGGGTCACGTGCTTAATGTACATCGTTGTTACGTAGCTTAGGTCGTCGCTAGTAGCGACTATGAGCGACATTTATATAAAACGTCGCTAATGTACACAATTTAGCGACGTTAATCTAACGTCGCTAAATATACGTCGCCAATTGAACAGATTTTAGTAGTGGATCAACTCGATTTGATAATCAACAAAACACTGGCTCAATATAACTCAATAACAGTACAACTGAAGAATGCTACATACAGACTGCGACACCGCAACTATGTACGTTGTCAAAGTTGGTTACTGGATATTGATTTTCATTTTTCTTTAAGTGTTTGGCTTTTATTTTCTGTCTACGACATTTTTGTTTATGAGAGTCGTGCTTGGCAAGTACTAGAAGGAACCAGAGCAACTCAAATTAGCCTGCCTAAAACCTGATTAACCCAAAAACCAAAGTCCACCAAAATCAGGTTTAAACCCATACTCAAATCAGCCTAAACTCAAACCAGAAACTTGCTAAAAATACGATTTCGATTAGAAGTTGTTCCTAAACCCTCCAAGTGATAAAGTAGATTTCGATTAGAAGTTGTTCGAGCTATAAAAGATTGGAAACCCAAGTTTGCTTTCAACATGGTTGTAAGATGTCGGCAAGCACTTTGGATCAAAGCATGTATTGTAAGCTATTTCTTTAAATAGTGTATTTAACACTGAATAGAGTTCTCGGAACTGGATTAGTACTCTACGAAAAAATAGTATACATCGCAGTGTTATTGTTTGTAATTTCTTAACTTAGTTTGCTTTCCATATACTTGCTATATTGCTGGATATTCTCTAGTTGTAATTAGCCTTAACTTTTTATTGGGTAATTGTGACGTCACACACTCTATTCATCCTCCTCTAGAGTTACCTTCAATTGGTATATCAAAGCGAGTTCTCTTCTATAGGCTTTATGTCCTAAGAGTAGAACATATGGCAACCATCAAACCCGTTTACACCAAAAATGGTGATGGTCAGTCTATAAATAGGCTACCTCTATTTGACGAAACCAACTACACGTATTAGAAAACACGTATGGGCTTCTATCTCAAGTTAGATCTATAGTCAATTATTATTGATGGCTACAAAAAGCCAGCTAGAATTGTTGTAGATGATAATCTTGTTGATAAGCCTAATAAGAAATACACCAAACTTGAAAAGAAACAAGTGAGTCTTGATGTGAAAGCCATAAATGCCATATTTTGTGTTGTACATAGGACTGAGTTTAATAGAGTTTCAACTTGTGCCACTTCACACGATGTTTGAAAAGTTCTTAAGGTAACTCACGAATGAACTTCACAAGTAAAGGAGTCCAAGAACAATAAGCTAACTGTCATGACCCGATCTTGGATAACAGTGTACGAGTACGTGGCCAAGTTCATCATATGTCGCAATATCGACGATAGAATACTGTCTATAACTCACAATAAAATCTTCAAAGATACAAATAATCATGAAAGTAACACATACTCCATCACAACATAACCCAAAGAAGAAATGAATATAATAGATGAGAAAATAATAGAATCAAATCCTAAATTTCACAAATCCATAATAACCAAATAAGGTTTATCTGGAGACAAATATGCTCCCACTAAAAAAATAAACTAAAGCATAACTAAAAGAAATAAAGTCTAGATCCCTCCAGAAATCACATCATGGCTCCTGAGTATCAGTACCAAGATCAACACTATCGTCCTCTAGTAGTCCATAATGATTAGAATATGAGTAGTCATCATCGATCCTCTCCTAAAATGTCAACAATTCAGTCATGATAAGAGCAAAAAGTACAATCATGTTGCAATAATATAACTTAGCACAAAATAAAGCTAGATGAATAAAGATACAATAAAATATAACAAGAAAGAAACATGTATATGAACTGGTAGGTAATATTCTAGAACATGTGAGAAATAGTGAACAGGTACAAAATGACTGCTAGGCAAGAACATAGAAAATAAGACAACTGAACAATAACATGTACAAGTAAGACAAATGGACAATGTGAATGAAGTACTACTTCGACATATGGCGTGCTATTGCAGGCACCCAAAAATAAAACATTTACTCTTAAAATTGTATGTAGTAGTGAGAGTAAGAATCGTTTCCACGAAGAGTAATTAGCTTAGTTTTGTGCTATGTGAATAATGAATGAGGGGATTGAATAAAATGAAAGCCAATTAAGAGGAGCAAGTAGAATATCAAAATAAATCAAAATAACAAACGTTAGTCTAAGTCAACGTCTACCATCGGAACCTTGAAACTGATCATAGATGCAAACATATATTGATATATTATGAATATTCATTGTTGAAATTATTTTCCTATCTCCTTTAGCTACAGTTAATTAGAAACAAGCGACCTAATTAACCTTAGCTACTAAACAACCCTAGACAAGCGCTAAAGGTTTAATCTAATAGCTTATTAAAATCAATGAGATCGATGAAATAAAATAACACAAGCACCAGCCATTGCATTTAATTTAGTCGAATGTTTTCCTCATAAGATTTAATATTACAAAGCAATAATTTATTAAATCTTTGTTGTTTCACAAATTAGAGGGATCGAACATTTTTTGATTCGATATCTAATTTAGCAGTATATTGTCAATAATAATAAACTAGCATGCATTCTAGTAATTAAACAAGATAATCATAAAAATATGCATAAAAACATTCGATACTCAAAGCAACAATCAAACATAAAAACACAAATTAGATCTTCCAAGTTTTTATTTATTTCGACCGTTTCCATAGACCAACAAGACTTCAGTCACACTTGTTCATAAAAACCTCAAAAGAAAAGTTGGAAAAGAACAAAAGTTGTGGGTTATCCCCTCTCCTCTGTGGACACACACAAAAAAGAAGAAAAAAATTCTGTCTTTTTTTTTTGGCACAAGGTACCACAAATCGAGTACGCCTGAGAGATCCTGAGCTGAGGATCCCCGAGTACAAAAAAGAATTCTAGGGAATGGGACGATGGAGATCGAGCGGCAGTTGCTCCTTTACTTCGTTGACACTCCGATTACAAAAGTGGGAGAAAACCTAAAAAAATTGCTAACTCTCGGTTCACTAACAAGAAGTGCAGCAATTTGGCTATTGAAAATGCTCTCCGTTCTGTGTGTTTGAAGAGGGAAGAGGCTCCCCTTTTATAGTTGTTCTTGAGCTGGAATGGTGTTATGCGCCCACACGAGAAAATACGCTAGTTCCTATGTGGGCACATAGTCCTACTTTGGGCGCATAGGACGCAGGCGCATACAGGTTGTGAGATCGTGGGTTGTCGTGGCGTTGACGTGGTCGCATGCTTCGGTACACGACTGCTCGTGGAGACTGACGTGGCCGTGCGCTTCGGTGTACGTGTTGATTATGGCTTTGACTGAGTCCGGCTTGGACGCATGGAACTTCACTGGCTGGGTGCCTGAAGTTGTACTGACTGGGCGCATGAAGCTTCGTTGGCTAGGTGCATGGAGTTTTACTGGCTGGGCGCATGAAGTTGCACTGACTGGACGCATGAAGCTTCGTTGGCTAGGCGCATGGAGTTTCACTGGCTGGGCGCATGAAGCTTCGTCGGCTGGGCGCATGGAGTTCCACTGGCTTGGGCGCATGGAGCTTCGTTAGCTGGGCGCATGGAGTTCTACTGGCGCATGGAGCTACATTGACTTGGGAGCATGGGTCTTCATTTGCTGAAAATTTTTCATACTTCTACATGACCCCCTTCAAAGTTTTCGATACTTGAACAAGTTCAAAATACTTTGAAAGAAGCATGGATCGCCTCCTCGTGATGTAATGGGCGCATAGCACGTCTCTCTCTTTGGGCGCATAGTATTTGGCCAGACTGTTAGAGAGATACGACTGTTGAGATCTTCCTCGAAATTCGAACTGACAGATTCATCAGAACAAAATTTGAAGCGGTCCATCCTTCATGCGTTGTCCACGTCAACAAGGGACAGTCGTATAGTAAGCAGGAAGCTGATTCTCCTCGTGGGCGCATAGGCTGAAGTGGGCGCATACAACACAATGGGCGCATACAGCAGGTGGGCGCATAGTATGGTCCGTGCCTATAAATAGACCCTTGGAGGAGGGAGAAAGTTTATTATTCTTTTCTCTTTGAATTCTTCAGAAAAACTCTTCGTCTTCTTTCTTTGAGGATTATGTCTCCCAAGGTCGCCAAGAGATCCGCAAAGGGCAAGGGGGCTGCGCCGAGTGACCCTCCCCCTGCGACAGCGTCTTCGGCAGTCCAGGACCCGATTCTGGGTGAGGGCATATTTCAAAAAACAAAGTCTCGAGCGTTAATTTGCGACACTCGAACTTTTCTTCTGCCCGAGCGCTTGCGCCTAAGGCAACATACTTCTGTGAGCATTATTATGCGCCCACGAAAGTCATGCGCCAACACTGTGGTGTGCTATGCGCCCACGTGTTGCCATGTTATGCGCCCTCTAATCAGTGGCATGTTATGCGCCCATGCACTGTCCAAGTGTTATGCGCCCACATGTCTTGCTTTGGGCGCATATTCCTTTGGGCGCATAGCCCTTTGGGCGCATAGGAGTCTTCAGGACTTAGTTTTTTCTGCAATTTTTCTAAGTCTAACTTTCTTTCTGCCATTGCAGTATCCATGTCGAAGGCTGAGACTGTGGTAAAGGAGGAGATGCTGCCTCCTTTCATAAAATAAGAGTCACCATTTGTCAAGGAGGAGGTGGTGCCAAAAACTGAGGAAGAAGGAGAGCCGACGCCCGTCGGGGAGAGAATTACTCCCAAGAGTGAAGCTGCTGTAAAGGAGGAGCACCAGCCTGAGAGTAGTAGGACTGGGGGTCCTGACCTTCCTGCTCCAGCTGAGGGCCTTGATCAAATGGATCTCTCATATGCGAAATGGTTGAGGGAATGGTATATGCCTCGCCACAGCTATGAACCGCGGATTCCCACAAGTGTCCGTATTTTATCTTGGTATTTCTGTCTGTTTTTAGCTTTATGTTTCACTTATTTTGAGCATCAGATGTAATCCTCTACTTCTTGCTTGGGCGAAGAGATGAAGAACTTTTTGTTTTGCTCATGAAATGTAGTCCTGTAAATGTAACTGATTTTGAATAAACAGAGTACATTTGCTCCATTCTTTGCTTGTAATATCTGCGATGATTGTGTTGGAGAGCCAATTATTTGTGTAAAGGGTATCCTGCTAGGGGAGCTCCCACCCTCCCTTCTTTTTTTTTGGCCGTCACTGCTCTTGTACCCTTTTTTCGTCTCTTGATAGACGTTTAGGTACAACATAAAGAATCTTTTCGAAAATGAATGTGGTTTTTTTTGTGAAATATCGATGCTAGAGGTAATGTGGACGTAGCGAGGATATTTCTGGTAGGTATTCCGCTGGAGGAATTTTTGTGTGTGTGGACCTATTATCCATTTTATATTCGAATGATTCGAACGTAGATAATAAGTTGAATGAAGCTATTAGTAGAGGTAATATGGACGTAATAGCAGAGGATGTTCTATATCTGACCAGAGGTAATATGGACGTGGAGAGATATATTGCATTAAGGAGGAGTGGATAATTCAGAGGTAGTGGGGACGTGACTATCCTTGATGAATGCTTTGCTCAGAGGTTATGTGGACGTGGCAAAACACAATCATTTCACTGGGGAAATAATTATCAGAAAATAATTCAGAGGTAATAGGGACGTGACTTGTTTTCGTCAAACGGAGTCAAAAACGGAAATGATTCTACTGGGGAAATATTTAGTGGACCTATTATCCAGGGCGTATTCAAGACCCTTGAAATACGAATAATAGTTAGATAGTTTTTTTCTTTTTTCTTGAATCATATAAACATCGCATTGTATATTTACATGACTGAACACATGTGAACAAAAAAGGTTACACATAGTATTTCTTCAAGAACTTACCGTTGATAGGCATCATGAGCAAGTCACCGTCAGGCTTGGTTAGCCGGTACGCATCGTTGGAATACACTGATTCTATGATGAATGGGCCTTCCCATTTAGGTTGGAATTTCCTTTTTGTTTTGTGCGTTATGACCGTCGGTCTTCTAACTGCTAGGACCAGATCACCGGCTTGGAAGCCCCTTTCCTTCACTTTTTTATTAAAGGCTCTGGAAAGGCGTGCTTGGTATAGCTCAATGTGCTGCTGAGCTAACAAGCGTTTTTCGTCTAGCGCTTCGAGCTCCTGGAGTCGCAGACGATAGCTTTCTTCAGTAGTCAGCTCGCTGGCTAAGGCTTCTCGAAGAGAAGGAATCTGGATTTCTAGGAGAAGAACTGCTTCGCTCCCATAAACCAGAGAGAATGGCGTACTTCCTGTTGGAGTCTGGACCTTTATGCGATAAGCCCATAGACATTTACCGAGCTTCTCGTTCCAATCACGCTTGTTTGAAGACATGAACTTCTTGAGAAGTTTTATGATGGTTTTGTTGAAGGCTTCTGCTAGCCCATTAGTCGCTGGATTGTAGGCAGTAGAGGCTACATTCTGGATTCGATTCTCATCGCAGAACCGATAGAACGTATGGCTTACGAACTGTGGACCATTATCATGGATGATCCTGCGAGGTAGGTCGAAGCGGTAGATGACGTGATGTTTGATAAAACTGATCACGTTTGATGTCTTTACTTCGGTGAGCGGTATAGCTTCCGCCCATTTGGAGAAGTAATCGGTTATAGCTAGGATGAACCGATATCCTTTGGAGGATGGCGGACTGATTGGTCCTATTACGTCCATGCCCCAGGCTTCAAACGGCCAAGATGCTGCCGTCGAATGTAGAAACTCCGAAGGTTGATGAATAAAGTCGGCGTGGAACTGACAAGCTCTATACTTCTTTGCATATTCAACAGCATCCACTATCATTGTGGGCTAGTAATAACCTATTCTTTTAAGACGATCTTGTAATTTGGGGCCCGGCTGATGTGCAGCACAAACTCCATCGTGCGCCTCCCGGAGAGCATGTTTGGCTTCTATGTCTGATAAGTATCATAACAGTAGCCCGTCGTAAGAGCGTCGGTACAACATCTTGGTAGCTGAATCTTAGTAGAATCTGAGGGATCGTCTTTGGATGGATACTGCTTCCTTCGGGTCCTCGAGGAGGATTCCATAGACAGCATAGTCTATGAAGGAAAATCTCCAGTCATTAGCATCGAAGTTTATTTCTGCTGCGTAACTGTGATGAATATGCAAGGCATTTTTCACACAAAATAGTTCTCGGCCAGACACTGTGATCGACTGCTGAGTATTGGTTGGAACGGTCAAGGAAGCAGCGAGACCGGCTAGAGCATCTGCTTCTATATTCTGTAGTCGAGGTACGTGCTTGATGAAGAATCCAACGAAAGTAGACGCCAATTCGATTGTTGCTCTGTGATAGGAGATGAGATCTTCATGACGAACTTCATAATCCCCTCGGACCTGACTAACTATTAGCTTGGAATTGCCGTAAGCTTCTAGATAGTCAACTTCCAGTTGCTTCGCCAGTTGTAGGTCGATTAATAAAGCATTATATTCGGCCACATTGTTGGTGCATGGTTCTATGAGAGAATATGCACGGTGTATGATCAGATGATCAGGTGATACGAGCACGACACCTACTCCAGCCACGATGTTTTCTTTGGGCCCTGTTTTTGATGCGCCGTCAAAGAACATTTGCCAAATAGGAATTTCTTCAGTTGCAGTGTTAGACTCTACCACTTCGTCGAAGATTTTGTCATAGAGTTTGGACGACTCCGGCACCGGATGAGCTACTAGGAAATCAGCTAATGCTTGGCCTTTTACTGCCTTCTGAGGGACGAAGATCATATCATATGGAGTCAACAGCATTGCCCATATGGCTAAACGAGAATTGAGAGAGCTTGATTTAGTCATGAGTATTCTGACAGGGTTGACTTTAGATATGATGTGGATAGTCTGCCCAGACACGTAGTGGTGTGTCTTCTGGATGGCGAATACTAGTACAAGACATTCCTTCTCCACCGGTGTGTATCTATGTTCGGCACCCACCATTATGCGGCTGAGGTAGTAGATTGCCTGTTTATAGCCGCCTTCATTCTTCTAAGCTAATAGGGCGCCAAGAGAATGGTCTATAGCGCGGACATATAGTAAGAAGGGCTTCCCCATTATTGGAGCTACCAATAATGGAGGGCTTGTAAGATACGCCTTGATGTCGTCGAACGCACGTTGACATTGTTCAGTCCAGATGAAGGATACGCCTTTATTCATGAGCTGGGTGAATAGTTGACACAGCCCAGAGAGGTTTAAAATGAATCGTCTGATATAGGCTAGCCTTCCTTGTAGTCCGTGTAGCTCATTGAAGTTTTTTGGAGGATGCATGTCGAGAATAGCCTTCACTTTCTTCGGGTCCAGATGTATACCCTTTGAAGTGATGACGAAACCAAGGAACTTGCCGCTGGAGACTCCAGGAAAGACTTGGTTGGATTCATCGTGAGTTGGTGTACACGCATTAGTTCGAACACCGTTCTCAAGTCCTGGAGGTGGTTGCCCTTGAGACGACTTTTGACTGCGATATCGACTACGTAGCACTCCACAGTTTTGCGCAAATGATCGCAAAAAATTGTGTTCATGGCTCGCTGGTATGTCGCCCCTGCATTCTTCAATAAAAACCCCTATTTTTTTAAATTATATTTTTATTTTTTATTAGACTTAAAAATGAATTTATACAATTTATGGTTTTATTTACTTTTTTGATGACCCGATTTGGCCAATTCAGCCCGAACAGGGCCCGAACAAAAATTTAAGTCCATGTGAGCATGTGGGGTGACTAAGATGGCCATGTAGGAACATTTCATGCGTGTACAAATATTTTTAAATAATTTTGAGACTTGTTGAATATTTATTGACTTTTGGTACAAAATTTATGTTTTATTAATAAAATAATATTTTACAAGATGGTACAATTTTTTGGACCCATACATGGGTGAGCGGTAAAGTTCACCCATTGGGACGATTATTATTATTTTATTATAATTTAAGTTATTTTGTGGAGATTTTAATAAACATGTTTTTCCTTTTTAAATATTATTATTATTTTGAGATTGATTTATTGTAAGATAAATATATATATATATATATATATATATATATATATATATATATTTATATATATATATATATATATATATATATATATATATATATATATATATATATATATATATATATATATATATGTAGATATATTTAAATATATTAAATATGTGGATATGTGATATTTAAAGTGTTATTTGTATTTAAATAATTTTTGAATATATATAGTTTTATCTATAAAAGATTTAAAGAATAAGTAAAAGATTAGATAAGAAGAAAAGGAATATATATATATATATATATATATATATATATATATATATATATATATATATATATATATATATATATATATATAATATATATATATATATATATATATATATATAAAATATATATATGCTCATAGGTCACACATATGGCTAGAATGGTTATATTGGCAATTGGAATACATTCAAGACACTAATTGAGTTAAAAAGGTTTTTTTTTGTGAATTAATGATTAAAAAATTGTAAAGTAGGATATTACCACAGAAAGTTTTATCCTTGAGATTTCTAAATAGTAAACACCAGAGGATTTATAGAATTTCATACTTGGTTTAAGAAATTGATTGGCTTTTTGAGATTTGATATTTATGATTTATTGGGTTATAGTTATACATCCTTGCACAAGTATAAAATTGATTTGCTTTTCGAGTTGTGATATTTATAAGTTTTGGGTAATAGATATACATATTTGAACAAATATAAAATTTAATTGATTTTCGAGTTTGATGTTTATGATTGATTGTATTATAGTTAAACACCTTTGAACAATTATGAATTTGATTTGAAAATGATCTTAGCTTTTAAAAATGGCCATAGGAATTATTTAAATTTGAGTTGTACAACTTACGATTTTAGTGTTTATTAAATTTTGAATTGTAAGTGGAAGTAATGATGGTGGATTTTGGTTTAAAATATTTGAAAGTTATGAAAACGATTTTTGAGAAATTTTTACTTCAAACGGTGTCCTATGATTGAGGATTTACAAATCTATTTAGATTGTTGGTAAAAAAAAAGATTCTGACTGATAAGATTATTTGAAAATTTAGTTTAATGAGGGATTGCTAATATTAAAATTTTTGAGAGAATTTCAAAGGATGTGATGGAAAGTTATTTTGATTGATTAAAGGAAGTTACCATTTAAAAAGTTGTGATTTTGTTGGAATAACTTAGCATGAATAGAAGTTAAAATTGATAAGAGCATTGAGCTTAATTTTTGAGATTGCTTTTAATATGCTAAGAGTTTTACTATGAGTTATTTGAAAATTTTAGAGTGTAAAATTTTTGGTTGATTGTGAAATTTTCATGGATTCGTAAATTATGAACTCTTGAGTTAAATAGTTGAATTTAAACGTTAATTTTGGAAAAGGTTAGTAGTAATGTGATAAAATTTTGCTTTGAAATTTATGAGAGTGATTTAAATTTTTATGATGAATTTGAACGGCTTGGAGTAAATACAAATTTTGATGGTTTATTTTTGAAAGTTATTTTTGAAACTTTTTGGAGGAAACTCGAGTTGAAATATTAATGGTAGGCCACAAGGGTAGCCCTAAAGAGTTAGAAGTATCCCACACTAATTGCCATGTCACTTATGACCATGATAGTAGTATATACACAAGTGTTGTTAGTCATCTACCAAGCTATGTGACTGTATTTCCACCTTGGCTTACTCGACCTTCCTTAATTCTAGATCTTTTAATTGCGACCTTCTAGCCCATTTGCAATTTGAATAATGATCTAACGGTTCCTTAACTGTATTCATCTAGAAGACTATCTCCTCTCCGAAATTGTGTTCCTAAATTATTTTTACTGGATTCTCTAATTAATTTTATTTCATGCTTTAACTTGATCTTCTTTATTTTTGTGCATTAATTATCATCTCGTGAACTCCCACTTTCTATTTTTGATCTTCTGGCATCCCCTATCGTGACTTGTATACTTGGAGTACAACACAAAACTTTTTCTCTCAACAAATTTCGTATGTAAGTCCTAGACAAGCCCACCTTCATGTAAATATATCATGTCCCACTCGAACACGTCTCCTTGTACACTATTTTCATGATATGACCTTCTGATCAAAATGGCCAAACTATAACCTTTACCATGATACCGATATATTTTGACCACGGATAGGGATTCAACCGCGACTCAATCCTTTCGACCCGATATGTGATTGTGTTCTACTTAATTCCTTAAATGTTTAAACTTGTACTTTATCTTGATTGCTTGACCCATTGTCCCATAATACTATTAGTTTAACTCTTGTAAGTTGGGTAGAATACCTCACCACCTAACAAATCTTTTTTTTTTCTTGTGAACCACATTGGTAAGTTTACTTAGACTATAAATTCAGAGGACCCTACCTTATCTAGTCTACCAAGCCATAAATGAAGAAACACTAGGACAACTATATAGGCCCAAACTTTGGGCGAGCCTTGATTTTAAAAGATCTTTAAAATTTTCTTCATCAGTACCTCCCTTGCTCATATTTTGACTATTTCATGCTGCTAATGTAGCTTCAATTTTGCAAGCTTATTTCGTTATCAAGCTTGATCATGACATATTTTATTGGGTGCACCCACTAACATATTGTCTAATCAGAACCGGTGCATGATGGTCTGATCAACCTATTGCACTATGGTTCACTTATCACTTATTATTCTACGTGGATGAAGACATAGTAAACTTGCCTTAGAGTCTCATCCGCGACAGCCTTGGCAATTCTCTTTTGAATTATTTTTGCCGCCTATGAACCCCGCAATTTGTACTCAATATATAACACCGTCTTTGAAACCTTTGTTGTTATTGTCTTTTACAAATATTGGAAAGACAAGACACTGTACTTGCTAGATAGACTCAAGGTATCATCCTTGGTTGCCCAATCGGTTAATAATACACAATTGTAGATAGCCACCGACTGACTCATGTGGCTATATCCTCGCCTTTAACTACTCCTCATTTCTCAAACCTAGAATTATTATCATGTCCTTCCAATTATTCTTGAGCACTCGAGAATGATTCTAATCATTCACTTCAATCAAATTCTTGATCGAGGCGATTAGTCTCCAGTTTCTCTCTAGGAACCACATCTCCTAAATATCTAAATTAATCTCTTTGATCCACTCAATTCCTTATTACTCTCCAAATTGGATTATCGAAATTTTGCTACTTTCACTGGCAACCCTTATTCAATTCCATAACCATGATGTATTTTGTATATATCGACTCCACAATTTCCTATTGCCTGGTGGTGTTGAACGCCGTTTTACCGTCTCCTCCAAAATTTAATTGTATTTTGGCATTGACGAACGCTTTCTATTCCCCAACCCTATCTACCCTATTAATCCTAAATTTTGAAGACGAAATTCTTGTAAGTTGGGTAGGATGTAAAACCCCTATTTTTTTAAATTATATTTTTATTTTTTATTAGACTTAAAAATAAATTTATACAATTTATGGTTTTATTTATTTTTTGATGATCCGATTTAGCCAATTCAGTCCGAACAGGGCCCGAACAAAAATTTAAGCCCATGTGAGCATGTGGGGTGACTAAGATGGCAATGTAGGAACATTTCATGTGTGTACAAATTTTTTTAAATAATTTTGAGACTTGTTGAATATTTATTGACTTTTGGTACAAAATTTATGTTTTATTAATAAAATAATATTTTACAAGATGGTACAATTTTCTGGACCCATACATGGGTGAGCGGTAAAGTTCACCCATTGGGACGATTATTATTATTTTATTATAATTTAAGTTATTTTGTGGAGATTTTAATAAACATGTTTTTCCTATTTAAATATCATTATTATTTTGAGATTGATTTATTGTAAGATAAATTTATATATATATGTAGATATATTTAAATATATTAAATATGTGGATATATGATATTTAAAGTGTTATTTGTATTTAAATAATTTTTGAATATATATAGTTTTATCTATAAAAGATTTAAAGAATAAGTAAAAGATTAGATAAGAAGAAAAGGAAAAAATATATATATATATATAAGTGGTGTGGTCGGCCCCACCACCAGCCGACCACCCAACCGAAAGGAATAAGAAGCAGTAGCTGCTAATAAAGGGGGGAGCCGACCCCACCCTTTACAATAATCAACAGCAACATTAGCGGCACCATATGGCCGACCCCCCATAGCATTTAATTATATATATAAAATATATATATATATATATATATATATATATATATATATATATATATATATATATATATATATATATATACATATATATATATATATATATATATATATATATATATATATGACACTAAAGAAAACCCTAGTTTCTTCTCCATCTTCTTCCTCCTCTCTCCTCCATCCTCCTCCCTCTCCTCAGCATGCGTACCAGCCTCGCCGGAGCGACGGAATCTCTGCCTCCCGGTCGTCACGACGACAACAACAACAACAGATTCCCACTTTAAGGTATCCCACTTTCCCGATCGAATTCTTTGTCAATTCTACTCCGTTTTTAGATCCGTAAATTTGTGTAGAAAGCCCACATGACCCTCTTCGAGATCCCCCAAGTGGATTTTGACATGGCCATCCAACTTGCTCAAAAAATCGAGACGAATTTGGAGAAAAACCCACTTTTCTGAATATTAAAAACTGTTTTGAAATACCAACTTGTCGGCCACTTTTCTTGCTGTCCATTAAACTTTCGTAAAAACTAATTGAAGACAGTCAAAGACAACATAACCGAGATTGTAACGCACCTTCTGGATTCACTTTTCATTGAGTATGTAGAAAGTTATACGTTGTTAAAGTTTCACGAAAAATTATAAATTCTGTTTTCAAAAAAGTGGAAAAACACCCGATACGGCGTGCGCCCCGACAAACCGGGCGACGTGGTCGCGCACTATACGCATCGAAAGACGCATATGGATGTTGTCGACGTGTGGGAACTGACGGAACCCGATTTCGTTGCATGTGTGCGACGAAATCAGTACGTATCCGCCGAGATACCCCGTATCGACCTTTTGCAAATTAAATCACAACTTTGTGCACACTCATCATATCGCGATGAAACTTGTGCCATTGGACTCAAAATATTTTTCTGGTCCTGTGAGCCAAGTTTGGTCCGATTCTGAGACCGTTGATCGGGACGCTATTTTGGTGGGCCCACAATCCCACTTAACGGGCGATTTTGTGCATAGCCCACCGGAATCCAAAATTGGACATAATGTTGGGTTCGTCTCCTCAAAATAAATTCGTAGACATATAGTTTGACGACTTTAGAGACCATAGATTTTGGCACGCATTTCGGTACAAAGCGGGTCCAACGGCGGACATCGTTTTGACCCAAAATTATGATTTTGCCCCTGTTTCAGAATTTAACTTTTGGACAGGCGTTTCCTAGGCATATGTTTTATTCCAAACTCGTTCGTGATGTTTATTTCAGCATCCGGAGCTTCTTGTGGATTTTGACTTTCGTGTTTACAATTCTGATTGTTGGATTTTGCTGCTTCTCGCACCACCCTCAGACAAGATACCTTGCCATCATACTGTTTATATTCAGTTGTATTTTATTACATATCACTGTTCATTTATTTCTAGTTTTTATCGTTCCTGATTTACTGTCTGCTCAGTGATATTAGATATACTTTGTTATTATCCTTTGACTGCATATAGACTTAGAGTTAAGAGACTACCGACTGTAGTGTATCGCATATACCTTGACACAGTTGTACCCCGAGGATGTGTGCGATGAGTAGCATGTAGAGGTTCTTGTGTGTGTGATGATCCCCCATGCGCATGCGATAGGGCTAATTGCTAATAGAGGCATGTTAGGAGACTTAGCAGTTAGTAGAGGTTTATGAGACATGGATGTGACTCTGTTAGGCAATGGGTGGGAAGAACAGTTCCTTGACGTATGGGCCAAGTATGCACTTCCCTATTGCCGGTTTGTAACATCCAGGTTTCCAGATGAGGGTAATTTTAAAATTTTGTAATTTTAATTATTAATTATTGATATTTAATTCACATTATGATTTTTAGTGATGTTTAATAATTTTTAAACTATTTAAAAATTGGTTTAAGTCATGACTTGTAATTTTGATGTGCTGCTAGTGAAACCTGAGAGACTGTATGACCTAGAGCCTAACCATGTCATTAGGATGTTTAATTTTCATTTTTAGCCTAGGGATAATTTGGTCATTTTGACTTATTTGAATTATTTGGTGATTTGTTGAATTGGTGAATTCTAGTTTGACTTTGACTTGTTGAGACATAGTGGACTAGGCTAGAAGCTAACCCTAGCCATGGTGACCCTAGTCTAACTTGAGTTAACCTATTTTAGTCATTAGAGAATAGTTTTAGAATGAGGAGATTTTGTTTAGTACATTTTAGTCATGGCTTGTGGTTTCATGAAATGACTTATGGCTTAATTATTTAATTGATCATGACTTAAGTCCATGGGCCATTTAGTGAACCCTAACCCTAATTATTAAACCTATGAACAGCCACATAGGGATCCCCACCCTATTTAAACACTTATTCATTAGGGCTTGCCCTTTTTTTTATCATTCCAACACTTGGAGAAAAGAGAGGTATTCTTCCCCCTTCCAAAAATTCCCATTTATTCATTTGATCTCCTTTTTCATCCTAGTCTTTTGCATTAGGTTCTAATTTTTGTATATTTAATATTTTTGGAGGTTAATCTCAGTTTTGGGCTCAATTGGAGCATTTGGCCATCAAGAGGAACACCCCCCATTTGGAGCTTTTCTTACAATTTGCACCTATAGGTAAAACTCCTCAAATTGACTTAAAATTTGGTTTTCTTTGCATGTAGGGCTAGATCTAGGAGTCCCCTAGGTGTCCCAAAAATTTGGGTGAATTTTGTGTCCGTTTGGTGTCCGTATCGGACACGTGTCGTAGTGTATGTTAAGTGTTCGACGAAATGCCCGAACCGATTCGATTTGCAAATTTTGCAAATCTATTTGAATAGAATCCTAGATCTATGGGTTGCTTATTGATTTTTGTGTTTTTTCCTGATTTTAGAGTCGTGTCGTGTCCACACGAGGACACGAACACGCTGTCTGTGTACTGTGAACTGTGTCCTGCATCACGGGGTCTATTTCTCCCGATACAGGATACGTGGACACCCCAAATTTTGTGTGAGTGTTGGGGCAGTGACTGCCACCATGCTCCTAAAATTTGGGAGCATCTCGTTTTGTGTGCGAGGAGAAATCCTCCCTGCACTGGTCGCACTGGCCGCGCGTGCACACTGTACGCGCGGGTAAAACCCCTACTGATACGCACTGATTGCTTTGACACGACACAACCCTAACTCAGTGCAGACACTTGGACACGTCCCCGTATACCTAACGAACCCCTAGACACGACCACGAGACTTTAGGACACTTGTGTCGTGTCCTATACGTGTTTGAACGTGTGCACGAGGACTGAATTTCCTGTTTTCAGACACAGTTTTGATTTGGGTTTTGGACACCTCGTGTCCTATTTCCTGGACACGAACGCATTCCTCATGACACGTGTGACATGTATTAACCTCTGTACACATCAATTGATGATCGTTTGGGTTTTCGATTTCAAATGGGTTGAGTTTTATCGAGTTTCCCATTCTCTGATACACAGTTCATGTTATTTCAAATTCTGAATTTGTTTTCCTTTTAAACTGATTTTAAATGCTATTTTAAACCACTTAATTGATTCCTACATGTGTAATGGGACTTGCTAGGTTGATTTTTGATTGTGTTAAGTTTGGAATATCAAAATTGGTTGGGGACTGCTAATTATGTTTTCTCTACTGTGAAATCCTGATTTAAACCTATTTTTTTTTAAACTGTTTTGATAGTTTTTTTTGACATCCAGAAATCTGAGATGTTACACACCCACAAGTTACAAATCTGAGAACCTATTACACCTTCATGTTTCTACACTACCCACATCACTGATTCTATTCCAGATTACACACCACATCACACACAGGTGACACACTTCAATTTCTGAGAACACACGCCTGAGACACCTTTGCCCACATTTAATTGGGTGTTCATGAATTTGGTTCAATTTAAACTGTTGTACGGTTTCATTCATATGTTCCCAGTTTTGGGATAATTGAGAATAGGATTTGATTCCCATTTCCTGAGAATATATGTGTGTATGTTGATGTTTTCCAATTCCTTGATATTGTGATTACATGGGTTTTCAAATGAGAAATGAATTCGAAAAGGATTTGATGGCTTTGGGTTAGTAGCTTTGATTTCAAATCATCTTTGGGATGAAATAGTTCTAAGTTTTCTTTTGGTAATGATTTATTTGTTACACTGTTATGTTGTTCTCAGATTTCCTTTAGGATTTTATTTCAGGTTTTGTACTTGGGGCTAACCTATTGTCAGGTTTTGTCTTGACAATATTCTCAGTTTTTTTTTGTTGGTTGTGTCCCCCTCTTCCTCACTGTTTTCTCATTTTTCCCCTAGCCTTACATCCCAATACCTATAGCTAATTACCTATCCAAGGATGTTAGGAGCCTGTCATTGTTTTCCTTTTTCACACTAAGTTCCTAGTACAGGTGTACACTTCAGATATGAACATGATGCATCTGCCCTTCACATTAGATGCCCTGCATTCATGAATATCTGTCCAACTTGGTTTGGATATTAACCTTTGAACTAAAATGAATGTTTGTGTAAATGTATACTCACACACACCACTCTACAAAAACTGAATTCCTTTTGACACACACACACCAACCTGAGAACAGTTCACTTTAAACCCTATTAACATATTCACACACAAACTTGTTTTCATGCCACCTATACACTCTCACACACTCACACATGGTTTTTTCTGTCACTTGCCCACTCTCTATACACATACACACACATTGATATATACACCTAGCCTACACACATTGCACTGTATCATGCTCATACACACACACACATCCCATATCCCACTCTCTTGTATTCTCCCACACTCTCACTCATGACACACACACACACACTTGGACACATATATGTGTTTTCCTATTCTCTATACATAGGTATATATATATATGTATTGATATGTATATATATCTATATGCTTGATAATAATGTGGTGAATATGTGTGATATAGCCTATATGGCCTATAGCCTATATGCATGGCACATTGCACTTGGGTGTATCCCTATGTGATTAGCCTAGGCATATAGCCTATGGCTCATAAACCTGTGATTCTGGCTTGAATGCCAGTATGGGAGTGTGGTTGGCTTGTATAGCCTAGAAATTGGGTGTGCTTGCTAGAATAGGCTGGGTAGGCTTAGTGAGACTTGACTAGACTAGTATTGACCTAGTTTGACTATTGTAGTTGACTTGGGTCGACCCAGAGTTGACTAAGTTTGACTTGGACCTAGTTTGACTTAGATAGTTGACCAGGTTTGACTTAGAGTTGACTTTGACCTAGATTGGCCTAGAAATCATGTAGATTGCATCATAACCATCATTTGCCTTGTTTTAAACATATTATAACCTGTACTGTTCTATTTAGGACATTGTGACTCCGGTGCAGATATCTGACATTATATTATTCTTTTTAGAGTATCAGGCGAGTACATTCTCTGATAGTTCTCTCATTTATTTGCCAGTTACTGTATTTCAGTTCTATTTAGTTTTATGTGATTCTCTGATACCATACGTATGGATATTTCTGGATTCATGTATACGACACACTCAACATATTATCTGGCCTCTATTACTGGAATCACTGGAATCATTCCGGAATCTATTTCTGGAATCATCATATTTTGGCTGGACTCATCTCGATTCTCGTGTCGAATTCTGGATTCACTTGTATTACGGGGCGGGAAAATATTGAGTAAGACATGTAGACATACCCCAAATCTAGAATCTTCCAACTGGAATCTACTGGAAGCTTAGCCATCTCTCGCCTGATCAGTGAGAGATATGCCTGATTACCCACAGCCGTTTACATGTCGATCTCGGTATTTTAAAACACACTATTAGATTAGCTGGACTCACCTGGATTCTTGATCACTACCTAGAATCATCTGGTACTGGATTCATCTTGTATTAGATTCATCCCGTACTGGATTTATAGTAGTTTACACTTGTTTTACATTACTGCCTGGACTCGTTATGTTACTTTAGTTCAGCTAGAATTATTACAGTCTTCATTGCCATCTTTCTTCTCTTGTTTTAGTTACTTACTTTCCTTGTACCTTATCTGTTCTCCATACCATCACCTGTATATAAACTGCCATATTCATCAATAAAACTGTCTATAACTGCTTTATAGTTCCCTGTCATTTACTTGGGTTTTCTTGGTGAGTTGTACTCGTTCCTGTCCTGACTGGACCTGTTAAAAATTTTACAGATGATTACCCTGAGGACACATGCCCTACATATTACTGAAGAGATGGCTTAGCTACCTTTGTCACCGACACTCAGGAGTGATTGGGAGATTAGCTAGTGTTGTTTAGCTTTTATGTTTAGAACTGGAGTTGTATATATAAGTTGAGATTGTAGTTGAGATTGTTTGAGATTATATTTTTAGTTGTTGGATTTTATTTCTGTTATTTAGCCTTTAGTTATATCTTCTGTGATATCTTATCGTTCTTAGATTGTGATTGAGATTCATTATATCTATACTTGTCCTCCGTTCGGAGTTGAGTTTTGACAAGTATATTATATAATTGCGTGAGTTGTTGATTAGATAGTAACCTAGGACAGCATTCTACCGCCGACACTGCGGCGTAGGCTGGGCGTTGTTACGCGCTCGTACCCTCACAGTGGGTGCGGGTCGTGACACGGTTATCTCCACGGGAGATACGGTCCTGGATCCTGATATTGATTTACTGCTGGCCTCTGACATTCGATGAATGTTATGCTTTGAGGTCCCTGGTATCCTGATGGGCCATACCTGAGATTACTGCTACTGAGCCAGAGTGCCCATGCGTTGGAGGTTTGTTCTTAACTGCATAAACACTGTTGTACGGTTAGATTACCTTATTGTCGTCTTGTCACTTATTTCGGGTGGTGACATATTATATATTCAGTTTATTATGGCATGTTCTTTATGTATCTTGTTACGTCCCTCTGAGGACCTGGTTATCTCTCTAGGTGTGTGCTTCTGTAATTTTGCAGGTGTTCTAGCCAAGGCCGTGATCTTCTAAATTCTTTCGAAGACGATTGCGCTTGGTTCGTCTCGTTATTTTATCGATCACTTCTTGTACATTTTATTTGAGATAGTTGGTAGTGGACTTTGTCTCCGCCCAACGATTGTATACATGACAAATTCAAAGTTGCTTTTATATCATTTTTATCTAGTGGATGAGATTTAGTTATTATGGTTCTACTGCATTTTACAGCTTATATATACATACGAGTTTCCATATATTGGAGTATATTTTGTATGTATGCAGCTGGCATGGATACGTACCTAGTCCTAAGTATTTTGGGACTGGGGCATTACATTCAATCCGAAGGGCATCACCGTATAGCAGTATACCTCCAACGGTGTTTGAAAAGATATGTGCTTCTCGTCGTCGGGGAATATCTTGATTTGGTTGTAGCCTGAGAACTCATCCATGAAGGACATCCGCTCGAAGTCGCAAGTATTGTCGATCATTACCTCGGTGATCGGTAGAGGGAATTCGTCTTTCAGACATGCAGAGTTCAAATTACGGTAGTCCATACAGACTCGAACTCTACCGTTCTTTTTCATGACAGGGACGATGTTGGCAACCCAGTCTGGATGTTGTTCCTCGCGAATGAATCCACTAGTGATGAGCTTTTTGACTTCATTCTCGATGGCTTCCATGACGTTTGGTCGAAATCGTCGTTGTTGCTGTTTCACTGGTTTAGCTTTAGACAAAATATTCAGGCGGTGCATGGCGACTTTAGGGTCCAAGCCTGGTATGTCTTAATAGCTCCATGCGAAGATGTCGATGTATTCTCTTATAAGCTGTATAAGAGATTGGCGTTCATTGTCAGATACACTTTTGTTGATGAAGATTGGTTTGAAGGATGCTTCATCTCCTAGATTGACTTGGATGACTTTGTCTTCGGTAGGTGGTTCACACTGTTAGAAGCACAGCTCCCATCTGGTGTCCATCTTTTGAGCCTATTGTTCGAGTTCGATTGATTGGACATCGTCTGTAATTTGGTCGACGGAAACCATGTTGATGGACAGAGTTGCTTTGAACATGTAGCCGATGCTGGAGTCTGAGTCCCAGAGGGAGGAATCAGAAGAATGAGAACACCGATCTACTTCATCATCTGATCTTTCGGGAGTTGTTGGAGGATAGACATAGCCCAAACCAACGCCGCATCGTTGATAGTAATTCTCGTGTTTGCCGGGAGGAGCAAATGCCGTATTGGCAACCGTCGTCCTCGGCCGTAATTTAGCCCTTCGTCGCTTTTGATGTCATATCCCATATTCTGGATGATGTTCTTGGCCTGCCAACTATACCAAAAAAGTTGTATTTTCCCAGAGTCATAGTCAGCTTTTGTTTTGTGCTTGGGAGAAGTAGAGTCTGGAACGAACTTTCTCTCGCCAATTATACGATCGAAGATGATTAGTTCTTCATCATTCTTTCTAGCTGGAACGATGAAGTAGAGGATATCTTTAGGGTAAACTTTTTTTCGCATGTGATGTGTTGTGACCGGCATACAGAGGTGTGGTCCTATGCCGTCCTCTAAGGCGTATGTCGTATCTATGTAATGGTTTACAGATTGATAGACATCGGAGTAATTCAAAGATAAACCTTTACTAAGGAAATACGCAAGTTCTTCTTCAGGAATAACATCATCCGCTGAAGGTATATTATTCTGAGTATTGATGTACTCATTGAGAGGATCATCATCTGGAAGAGGAGCCACAGTCTTGGCCGAGTTCACCACGTAGGGTAATTCTTCAGGATTGGGAGGACGGGTATCCGTAGGTTCCTCCTGGGGTGTCTTGCTGAGAGTGATGGTCAGTGGCTCGACCTTGTCGGGGTTCTTATTTTTTACCCAGATTGTGAGAGGCTTCGGAGTACTTTTTGGAGTAGTACGTCTTTTGACTCGGATAATCGGGGGGCCATTGTTGGGGGATGGAGTTGCTTCAGCTTCATTTCAGCTTCATTGCCGTCATCCTAGGGGGGTTGAGATTGGTAAAGCACCGAATCTCCATAGTAAGCTTCGATGCCCTTGAAAGGATCGACATCGGCAAACTCTGTCTTCATGACACCGTCGTTGTTGACGTACTTGAAGTACTGGTGAAGTATGGAAGGGACGATCATGTTCTCATGTATCCATGAACATCCCAACAAGACGTTGTAGGATACGTTGGCGTCGATCACATAGCAGAAAACCTCCGTTCGGAGATCACCGATCTGGCATTTGAGATGGATCTTGTCCAGCGGATGGCTTCGACCAGCATTGAAAGCCATGATGGTTGTGTTGGTTGCGGATAGCTTGTGCAGAGGAATTCCCAGGATTTGAAGCAAACTTCTAGGAATGATGCTGAGGGAGGATCCTGGATCGATGTGCATGCGGTCCACCTTGATCGCCCCGATATACCCTGTATAGTATAGGGGTCTATCATGACTATTATTTTTTAGTAACATGTCCTCTTGTGAGAAGGTGATGTTGGACACCACTTCCATAGTACTATGGCAGTGAGGGCAGGAGACAGGATCTTCAGCGGGAGCTTTGACTTCAGCGAGGTAAGAGTCGGCATGTAGCAATACCCCACTTAAGGCATTCCGTGTTTCTTTCGAGAGTCGCAATAGATCGAACAGAGATAACCTGGCAGGTGTATTGGCTAGTTGAGCCAGTATGTCAAAGTTGTAGGGTCGATCCATGCCTTCGGGAGCTGGAGCTTTTAGAGTTTTGTTAAATCGCGTCTCCTTCTGCTTGGATTTGTCCGTGGCCTGAGGCTTGGACGGGCCGGCTTCTGAGCTTGTGGGGGCAGCAGAAGCTTAAGAAGGTAGTACTTATTCTTGTGTGGGATCGTACGTCCGAAGATAAGTCTTCCCCGATCGCGTCTCGCCAGATAGAACCTCGTAGATGGGGGAGGATACCATATGGCGTGGCTTGAATTTCTTGGTGCTACCCCCTGCGTCACTTCTTGGACAAGGTCCGGATGGACCCACATAATCTCACCACGTCTAGTTGTGAGTGGGACCAAGGTCGAGTTGTGAGCTGGTGGTAGATTGACGACTTCCATCATCGCCTTGGGGATTGGGACCACGCCATCTGGGACTTCTGTAGGAGGAAAGTCGCCAAACTGAAGAGAGATCATGTTAGCAGATATGACCTTGTCTTCAGCTTCGAGGTTGATCACTTGGCTGTCGATGAGCTGTTGTATCTTCTTCTTCAGGACGATACAGTCCTTGGTGGAGTGATGCACGTACTGATGATAGAGACAGTACTTGGGATCATTGAGTTGGCTCGCCTCTGCAGGACGCCGTAGTGGAGGCAATGTCAGCATATTACCCTTCGTCAATGTGTGAAAGATGGTAATAACATCATCTTCGTCGAAGGAGAAGGTCTCCTTAGGCTTGTCGGAGGCACCCTGAGAATTGGAAGCTCCTTTGGATATGTCGACTTTCAGGACTTCTTTCCCCTTACCCCCACGAACAGGGATAGTTTGAGGATGCTTGCCCTTGTCTTCAGATTTGGGTGTCTTTAACCCCAGTAGTTCCAAGTTAGGAACGTCGTTTTCAGCAGCATCAGCGGCCCCAATGAAAGCGGGCCATGTATCATACTTATGTATACCTAGACAAAACTTTACTGTAGGAAGGAAGTTATGCTGACAAGTATCCATAAGTTCTGAGTCTGGTATGCCGAAGGGCATCTTCAGTGCTAGCCTCCTGAAGCGTTCTATGAAGGCGATGACAGACTCAGTCCTCCTTTGCTTGGTCTCGATGAGAGTGGACATACTAACATGCATGCCACTCTCGTAAAACCTGTTGAGGAGCAACCTCTCCAAGTCTTTGAATGAATTGATACACCCGTCAGACAGACTGTAGAACCATTCGAAGGCTATCCCCTGCAAGGTGCTAATAAACAGCTTCGACAGGAACGGGTCATCTCAGGTCAAGTGTAGAGTCTGCATGTTGAAGTACGTCATGTGCTGACGAGGAGAAGTCAAACCGTCGAATGAGTTCAGCGTCACCGGCTTGTAGATAGGAGGGCAAGTAGCATTCTCCCACTCAGGGGGATACGGTTGCGATATCCCCATCTTCTGCAACTCGTCTTTGTGTGAGATGTTGTCGAGGTGAGCGACTAGAGAGTCAATTGCATCTTGTTGATTGTGCAGGTGTTGGGAAACGGCTGCCGAACGGTTGTCAGGTGTTGTTGGCAAAGGACCACCCCCAGCATTTACAAGATTTGGAGGAGGCACAACGGAATGATACTCCTTTTGTAGGGAATGAGGGTTGTTGCTGTGAGCCAGACTAGCGTAGGTTGAGACGTTTTGTTGAGGTGGAGGAACAGCCCCAGCAACTTGAACCGCCATGATGCTGGTAAACATATCAGTGATCTTGGCGAATGCTGTTTCGAGACCCTCTAGCCGTTTACTAGTCTGATCACTGACTTCTTCAGGTCTTTCTCCATCCGTCATGTATGTAGATTGTAACTCCACTTCCCGATTTTTTTTAAAAAATAAATAATTAGATTTCTAAAAATTATAGAATTGATATTATTAGCTTTAAATAATAAATTAGTTTTAATTTATAAATTTGGTAATTTAGTTTTGGAGGAAATTAATTTTGGACCACTTTTCAAATTTGAAAAGTTGTTGTAACAAACTTAGTGGTCCCCATTCTTTATTTTTAATTTTTCTAACTGTTTTCCTTAAAAGTCTGAAATAATGAAAAGGCAAGGGGTTTTATTGAATAAAACCATTTGTGGGGGGGGGGGGGGGTCTTCTGTAATTAGTTTAGTGCGGAGGGTGTAAATTGTAAAATTTATATTTCTTTCCTTTATATTTTGTGGTGGAGAGAGAAAACTCATTCTCTCCACCAATTCTTTTCTTCTGTGCTCTTTTCCTTTCCTCACCGAGTAACCGACCTAGGGTTTCGACCCAGCGACGGCGACGATCCTGACGGCGACGACGACTGAGAGTTGGCTTCGTCCTTGAGATCTCGGTAACAGCGGCGATGGCTCTCTTCTAAACCACGATTTCATCGGCGTTTTCCCTCAACGACCACGGCGACAAGACTTCTTCTCCGGCGACATCGATCCACCCTCACGGCGGTTCCCTCCCGACGACAGGCGACTCCTTCATCGATCTCACGATCCCTACTTCCACGACGAGCTCAGCCCTAGCTCCTCATTCTGGCGATGGCGACGAAGTCGGACGACTTCTCCGGCGAAGGGCGTGGGCGGCGCATCTCTTCCAGGCGGCGCTCGACTGCGGGGACCTTTTCCGATGGTCACTCTCCCACGGCGAGGCGATTTTCGACGGTGACTAGGTCGATCTCCTCCCTGGGATCGATCCGAGCCCAGTAAGCCTCGATCGAGTCTTGAGCTAATTTCGAATTTCCAATCGTGTTCTTAAATTCTGGGATCACCTTGTTGATCATTTCCTCTCATTTTTGCGGATAAAAGTTTTGGTAGAACTCTCTGTCCAACTGGTTGGTCGATCGTTACTTCGAATTCGGTCAGTCATCTTCCACGACGTTGTTCCGGCATTCACGAACTCAAGATCAGGTTTCGATCCTCAATTTTGGTAAGTAACATTTCAAATCCATTGGTTCAAATGTGACTCTGATCGGTTGTTCATGACTGCACCCATCCACTTGCTTGATGAAATGACTAAACAGGGGCGTAGCAGTGTTTGGACGTGAGGCTTATACCCGTTCTGTGGTTGTGTCCCAGTTTCGTGGACTTGTCATCTTCAGGTATTGCACTGCTCTCCTCAAGTTTGATTGTTTAATTTATAGCTAGAATTATTGGGGTTGAACGGGGTTGTGATCGGGTTGCAGGAAGGTGGGGGTCGTGTCTGATCCTTTTGCTCGTGTCGGTTGTGTTGGCCAGGGTCGTTGCGGCGTGGAAGGGTCAGTCGTGTCATGTGAGTAGGTTCGTGATATTCGTATCGGAGTACGGGTGCGTGTCCGGAGTAGGTGTTCGAATTCAGTGTAAGAGGCTGGACCATTGCAGTAATAGGGGTGTCGATCCTCTTTGAATATGTATATTGAAGCTCCAATGATTCAGTAGCAGCCACCTTGCAATATAGTTGTATTTGATTTCAAAACATTTCTCTAGATTTTGTTTTCCTGCTCTTTGTTTCTCTTGATTGTAACTGATTTGGTTTGGGAGTATCTCTTGGAAGCCTCGATGACCTACTTTGGACTTGGAATGTATTTTGATTACTAATCCAATCTTACATTTTCATATGAAATTTTTTATAGATTTATGATTCAATTGTATGGTTCCTACTCTCCTTCTTGTGTCGTTAATGCAAGCAATGCTGGTTCCTTTCCTTTGGAATTTTGTTGCAGCAAGCATGGTAGCCGTCTAATTCAATTTGGGTGAGTTCTGGAACAAGTGGTGTTGTCTATGTATGGTTGTGTTGACGCTGGATCTTGGTGGAGATGGGCTTAGCCTATGGGTGTGGCTGAGTTTTGTTCGAACTTCGAACAAGTGTTGGTGAATCCTTGGGTAGGCTTAAACCTCAGGCGTAGTATTTTGTTGAACCATGATAGGCAGGAGGTTCGGCTTGGGTTTCTCGAATTAAATTAGGACCCAGAGTATGAGTTGTGGAATACCCTTGGATTAATTCTATAGCTGTTGAAGTAAGGTGGTAAATTCTTTTAGGTTATTCAAATGTATTTTCTTCAAGCAGTATACTTGTTTAATTAGTACTATTGATATGTTAAGATAAATAATCTTTTCTATGTAAGATTAATAGTGGAAGTTAATCAGTATCAAGAAATCTAAGCCTAGTTAGGAAAGAGTGTGGGTTAGTGGTATATCTAGTTGGTAAAGTGTATGGCTAGTGCATTAATACATTTATACTATAGATAGTTGTGGATTAGAGAATAAATATCTAGTTGGATTAATTGTGTAGACCATAACCAACTTGTACACATTATCAAATTCAGGTGGACATAGAGACTACTATTTTCCTATTCTCGATCTTCCCGGAGCAAAGGCAAGTACTTTTCTACGGTTTTGTACATTTATATTCTTGTACCCTTTCTTGTGACACGTCATGGCACGATATTCATGTACTCCTGTATTCCTGTACCCTTGCTCTTGTACTTATTAGTGTCGGATGGGGAAATATACTAGCCATGTGACCAATCCCGGTTACCATATCCCTGTACCTAGCTTAGGACTCGTACTGTGCACGCGGGTCCTAAGTCGTACCATATTCATGTACTCCTGTGCATGCTCCTGTACTCACCCCAGCCGGTCACATGGACTAGATGTATTTCGATATTGTGCACTTATCATGTCCGGTACTACAGGATTATAGTTTCATTCCTGTACATTATATTTCCTGTACTTTACATGTTCCTGTACTTTACATTCATGTACTATAGTTCCTGTACTCATTTCCTGTACTTTCATGTTTATTCCTGTATTTCATTTCCTGTACTCCTGTACTCTGTTCATGTTCATGTTTTATTACCTAGAACTGTACTTTGCTCTGCTCCTGAATAGGATATGTTGCAGGTATGCTTGCAGGACATTGTTCTACTCTATGGGCCAGAGCCCAGGATATTAGCTGAGCAGGATGAGGCTTAGCTTGGGGCTTCAGGTTTAGACTACTTAGCTTTACTTTTAGATATTGACTTTAGAGTTCATAGCACTTTTCATTCATGTTGATTCTGGTATATTATGATATCTAGATTTGTGGATTATGGTGATCTTTCTGGGATACGTTATAGATGCTGTGATTTTATACATTTATGATTATCTGGTTAGATTTCCCTAGTTTGGTACAGCTTACTTCGTCATGTCTAACGACGAAGGCTGGACGTGTCCGACTCGTGTCCGATTATTCGGGAGCGGGTCGTGACATGTAGATAGCATGCGAGTATAAGTAGTACAACTGGTGCTGATACTGTCTGTCTCCGAGTGGCCAAGTCCTTCATCTTCAAGTAGAGGAGGTAGATAATTGCCATCGAATTCAGAGGGATCATCGTCCTCTGGAAGGCTACCCCCAGTGTGGGGGTCATCTGCTTCAGATTCTGAGGGAATGCTACCCCCAGTTTGGGATTCTTCGTCTTCTGTACGGAATCTCGCATTTGAACGTGTCACGACCCACACCCGCTTTTTGGATGCGAGCACGTGAGCAAGCCAGCTACGTATCGAACGGACTCCAGCCCGACTCGAATACGTAAACGCTGTCAAGGCTATGGTATACTGCCAAATTATGGCAAACAAATCTATATCTCAATCCACGATAAGAATATAAAATATGAATGAACACTATGGGTCGTGGTCTGCAGCCCACTAGCATATATGTCCGATAAGACTCTGAAGGAAATAATAAGAGTCTAAACTGAATCAAGAAACATGATATCTCATGATAAGGAATGTAAAGCACGAGCGGATAATAAACACGATAACGATACCTGAATCCCGCAAGAACCGCAAATCCTCCGCCATCCAGAACTACTAGCTAACTCCATGCAATCGCTAAACCTGAGAAGATCATCAGGTCCTCAGAGGACATAGCAAGATACATAATATACATGTCTATCTAACAGTTTTATCATACACAAGGAAATAAACAAGAAAAACAGGAACACGACAAATGACTACGAACACAAACACGAACACACGAACACGAACACGAATACGAACACGAACACGAACACTAGAACAACCACGTATAAATGAACTGCCGGATGAACGATAATCACGAGATCAATGGAAGAACCAAATCCTCATCCCGAGTGTGGACTCACGGGTTTGAACTAAGCACTAACCCTCATCCCGAGTGTGGACTCTCTGGTTAGCTCACGGCAAGACACCCTCGTCCCGAGTGTGGACTCTCTGGTGTAAGTACTGCATCCTCGTCCCGAGTGTGGACTCTCTGATGTAAACACCCTCGTCCCGAGTGTGGACCCTCTGGTGCAAGTCAAGTCAAATCAAGTCAACACCCTCGTCCCGAGTGTGGACTCTCTGGTACAAATAATCGATATCCTCGTCCCGAGTGTGGACTCACGGATGTAAACAGATCAAGAAAAATACCCTCGTCCCGAGTGTGGACTCTCTGGTGCCAAGGAAACAATATCAAGGATTTAGCAGTTCAATTACACGTACTTATTCTATGACACGACTCAAGCAAGGTACTGACGAGAAACTCCTAGTGGGAACCACAAGACCAAACATGAACACGGCTATAAACAATAAAAACAACTACACAGACAATAACGTGAAAAGCACATGTCCATAAATAATCCAAAAGCTGGAAACTGAAATAAAATGCATCTAATAAAACTGTAGAGGGAGACAAGGTATACTTGCCTGGAGGTTGCACGCAGGTCCAACAAATATATAGTCAACTGATAAGCCACGAAATCCAAGTCATCACAACTGTCTCCGAAAGCTGAAACAAACATTACCAACATTCTCAGAATAGTCAAATTAGCTAGGATTGCCTGTCCTTAAGTCCAATTCTGGACACAGGGGCAAAACGGTAATTTTGGGTAAAAACGATGTTCGTCGTTGGGCCCGCTTTGCACCGAAAAATGTGCCAGAGTAAATGGTCTCTAAAGTCATCAAACTATATGTCAACAGGTCCGGTTTTCCGATACGAACCCAACCGTATGTCCAAAGTTGGATTCCGGTGGGCCGTGCACAAAATCGCCAGTTGAGTTGGACCGTGGGGCCCGCAAAACAGCGATCCGATCAACTGTCTCAGAATCAGACCAAACTTGGCATACAGGACCAAAAAAATGATACGATCCTGTTGGCGCAAGTTTCGTCTCGATCTGACGAGCGTGCACAAAGTAATTAGAGTTTGTGCAAAGTGGTCGATACGGTAAATTTTGACGGATACGCATCAAATTCGTCGCGCACACACGACCAATTTGATTTCCGTCAAAGCCCACACGTCCACGAAGCCATTACGCACCTTTCGATGCTTTCGGTTCGCGACCACGTCGCCCGGAATGGCGGGACGCACGTCGTATCAATGAATTTTTCTTGTTTTCTAAACAGGTTTTTCTCGGTTTTGAAGCTAGATTATCTTACTGTATAAACAACTAAAAATAAAACAAAAAGTGGGGTTTCCATCTCGATTAGGTCCTCTAAAAATCTGTTCAATTAGGTTTCAAGAATTCGCTGTGGTTTGACAGAATTTTGGCTTCCTAATAGGGTTCATGGAACTGGAAATTGTCGACGTGCCATCGTGATTTTTCTCGATTTTTCACAAGGTATTTCCTAACAATCGATCGCAAGTAAATTAAAACTAATTGATAGAAGATGAAGGGGATCAGGTTGTAGTTGTACCTGAAGTTGTAGATCGATAAACGATCCATTGGGGGACGAGTAATCTCCTCACGAAGTGGGGTCAGCCGCCTGTCACGGCTGCTGTTGCATCTCTGTCCAGTCGCTGGTGCGTGGTTCTGCGGCGGCTTGGCCGACCGCCGGTGGCCCGCAGCGGCGTGCGGTGGCCAGAAAGAGTTCACCCAGGCCTGGGGTGGGGGATGGCAGCGTTTAGTTAGGGTTTCGATAAGGGTTCTTCCGATACTCTGTACAGTTCAGTCGATATATATATATATCATATATATAGTTATCGGGCTGGGGTGTGTTGAGTCTTAGGATAGTTGGGCCGGGTCCTTGGGCTGGGATTGTTGGGCTTTGCAGCAGGGAATGGGCTAGGCTTGGGGTTGCTATTAGGATGTATATAACAGAATCAAGACTGATTAAGCAACTCAAGTTATCAGAAATCATAGCAGTGTAATAAACATAGTTCATAATCCACAATAAAGAATACAGTAGAGCACCATGTTGTCACGATGAGACCATCAATGCTAATATGGTATAAAATCAGATTTTATTGAAAATAGTAGCATTGATCTTGAAATTTTCTTTTATTAGTCATTTGTTAAATTATGTAATTTGCATCACACAGAACCCATACTCACACATATACATGTATACATAACATAAATACCTATGTATATATATATATATATATATATATATATATATATATATATATATATATATATATATATTCATAAATATATATACACATATACATATTTATATAATATATATTTATATATAAATACTCATATACAATATTTATATATATATACACATGCACATATATATATATATATTTACACATATACATATGCATATATATTAATAAATTATAAATATAATTACAGATCAATATATATATATCCTGGTGTTTATAAATATTTTATATATATAACTATACCATAAATTCTATACAGGCAATACAATAATTTAAATGTAATTAATATTATATAATAATAATCTCAATAGTATTGATAATAAAACAATAATAATAACAATAATGAATTACAATATCCCACAATCGGCACTGTATCTACTTAAAAATATGTCTACATGGAATCTTTGTATACACTGAATGCCTACATGGGCTTGGGCTCAGTTCGGGCTAAATCGACACAAACGGGTCTCCTACAAGTCAATAAATATAATAATAATTAATTAAACTTATTTATAATGGTCATGCTATAACTTGGCCTGGTTTTCCTACTTAGGACACTCCTATGGCTCGGCATTTCCCTACCATGGCTAAACACTAGTCAAAGCACGCTACTGCACTATCCGTACCCTGATTCCTAGTTGTCTGGTACTTCAAAACTCAACCATGGCAGAAATCATCTACCGTAATAATTAACTAAATAATTATTTATAAAATTATAATTCACCGTTTTAATCAAATAAATAAAATAAAAAATATTCCAAAAATTTTCGAGAAGGGGAGCTACAAATCTACCCACCTTAAAATAATTTCGTCCTCGAAATTCTAATTCATAACTATTCCTTAAAAATCAAAATCGACTATTACCTTAATCTCCTCAAATTTAATTTCTCCAAAAATATTTTATAGCCCTCTCTAGCCATTTGTAATTATGAAACCTCGAGGACTTCTACCCACCCTTAGTCATACTACTCCTAAAAACATGGTCACTAAGGTCTTATGGTCTTCCAACTAGTTGTTAACAATTCTACCAGCAGATATCTAGGCATATGGCATCTATAATCCTTCATATCTATAAACAACCAAAAACTCAATAATCAAGCAATATTATACTATAACTTAAGAATTTCAAATGAATCCTAGACAGCACGATCATTCGTCACCTCGAAATATGAAGGGACGAGAATCAATGGTACAAGAAGGCAAGGGAGAAAAATCGAGAACGAATACGAAGTTTCAAAGACGGTAGAGATATTTCTAAGAGAATTTTCAAAGCAGTATGGATTGAGATCCCTAAGGGTTTAGTCAAATTCGCAGGCTCGTACCAGTACAGTTACGTAACCGATACGATATGCTCTGATCTGCGTGGGCCACCAAAAAAACTTGTCATGACCCGTACCCGCTTTTTGGACGCGAGCACGTGAGCAAGCCAGCTACGTATCGAACGGACTCCAGCCCGACTCGAATACGTAAACGCTGTCAAGGCTATGGTATACTGCCAAACCATGGCAAACAAATCTATATCTCAATCCACAATAAAAATATAAAACATGAATGAACACTATGGGTCGTGGTCTGCAGCCCACTAGCATATATGTCCGATAAGACTCTAAAGGAAATAACAAGAGTCTAAACTGAATCGAGAAACATGATATCTCATGATAAAGAATGTAAAGCACGAGCGGTTAATAAACACGATAACGATACCTGAATCCCGCAAGAACCGCAAATCCTCCGCCATCCAGAACTACTAGCTAAATCCATGCAATCGCTGAACCTGAGGAGATTATCAGGTCCTCAGAGGACATAGCAAGATACATAATATACATGCCTATCTAACAGTTTTATCATGCACAAGGAAATAAATAAGAAAAATAGGAACACGACAAATGACTACGAACACAAACACGAACAAACGAACACGAACACGAATACGAACACGAACACGAACACGAACACTAGAACAACCACATATAAATGAACTGCCGGATAAACGATAATCACGAGATCAATGGAAGAACCAAACCATCATCCCGAGTGTGGACTCACGGGTTTGAACTAAGCACTAACCCTCGTCCCGAGTGTGGACTCTCTGGTTAGCTCACGGCAAGACACCCTCGTCCCGAGTGTGGACTCTCTGGTGAAAGTTATACATCCTCGTCCCGAGTGTGGACTCTCTGATGTAAACACCCTCGTCCCGAGTATGGACCCCTCTGGTGCAAGTCAAGTCAAATCAAGTCAAATCAAGTCAAATCAAGTCAACACCCTCGTCCCGAGTGTGGACTCTCTGGTGCAAATAATCGACATCATCGTCCCGAGTGTGGACACACGGATGTAAACAGATCAAGAAAAATACCCTCGTCCCGAGTGTGGACTCTCTGGTGCCAAGAAAACAATATCAAAGATTTAGCAGTTTAATTATACGTACTCATTCTATGACACGACTCAAACAAGGTACTGACGAGAAACTCCTAGTGGGAACCACAAGACCAAACATGAACACGGCTCTAAACAATAAAAACAACTCCACAGAAAATAACACGAAATGCACATGTCCATAAATAATCCAAAAGCTGGAAACTGAAATAAAATGAATGTAATAAAACTGTAGAGGGCGGCAAGGTATACTTGCCTGGAGGTTGCACGCAGGTCCAACAAATATATAGTCAACTGATAAGCCACGAAATCCAAGTCATCACAACTGTCTTCGAAAGCTGAAACAAATATTACCAACATTCTCAGAATAGTCAAATTAGCTAGGATTACCTGTCCTTAAGTCCAATTCTGGACACAGGGGCAAAACGGTAATTTTAGGCAAAAACGATGTTCGTCGTTGGGCCCGCTTTGTACCAAAAAATGTGCCAGAGTCAATGGTCTCTAAAGTCGTCAAACTATATGTCAACAGATCTGGTTTTTCGATATGAACCCAACCGTATGTCCAAAGTTGGATTCCGGCGGACCGTGCACAAAATCGCCCGTTGAGTTGGACCGTGGGGCCCGCAAAACGGTGATCCGATCAACTGTCTCAGAATCGGACCAAACTTGGCGTACAGGACCAGAAAAACGATACGGTCCTGTTGGCACAAGTTTCTTCTCGATCTGACGAGCGTGCACAAAGTAATTGGAGTTTGTGCAAAGTGGTCGATACGGTAAATTTCGACGGATACGCATCAAATTCGTCGCGCACACACGACCAATTTAAATTCCGTCAAAGCCCACACGTCTACGAAGCTATTACGCACCTTTTGATGCTTTCGGTTCATGACCACGTCGCCCGGAATGGCGGGACGCACGTCGTATCAATGAATTTTTCTAGTTTTCTAAACAAGTTTTTTCTCGATTTTTAAGCTGGATTATCTTACTGTATAAACAACTAAAAATAAAACAAAAAGTGGGGTTTCCATCTCGGTTAGGTCCTCTAGAAATCTGTTCAATTAGGTTTCAAGAATTCGCTGTGGTTTGACAGAATTTTGGCTTCCTAATAGGGTTCATGGAACTTGAAATTGTCGACGTGCCATCGTGATTTTTCTCGATTTTCATAAGGTATTTCCTAACAATCGATCGCAATTAAATTAAAACTAATTGATAGAAGATGAAGGGGATCAGTTGTAGTTGTACCTGAAGTTGTAGATCGACAAACGATCCATTGGGGGACGAGTAATCTCCTCACGAAGTGGGGTCAGCCGTCTGTCACTGCTGCTGTTGCATCTCTGTCCAGTCGCTAGTGCGTGGTTCTGCGGTGGCTTGGCCGACCGCCGGTGGCCCGCAGCGGCACGCGGAGGCCAGGGAGAGTTCGCCCATGCCTGGGTGGGGGATGGCAGCGTTTAGTTAGGGTTTCGATAAGGGTGCTCCCGATACTCTGTACAGTTCAGTCGATATATATATATAGATATATATTATATATATATATATATATATATATATATTATATATATATATATATATATATATCTATATATAGTTATCGGGCTGGGGTGTGTTGAGTCTTAGGATAGTTGGGCCGGGTCCTTGGGCTGGGGTTGTTGGTCTTTGCAGCAGGGAATGGGCTAGGCTTGGGGTTGCTATTAGGATGTATATAACAGAATCAAGATTGATTAAGCAACTCAAGTTATCAGAAATCATAGCAGTGTAATAAACATAGTTCGTAATCCACCATAAAGAATACAGTAGAGCACCATGTTGTCACGATGAGACAATCAATGCTAATATGGTATAAAATCAGATTGTATTGAAAATAGCAGCATTGATCTTGAAATTTTCTTTTATTAGTCATTTGTTAAATTATGTAATTTGCATCACACAGAACCCATACTCACACATATACATGTATACATAACATAAATACCTATGTATATATATATACATATATATACACATATATATATTTATATATAAATACTCATATTCAATATTTATATACATACACATGCATATATATATTGATTTGTAATTATTTATAATTTATTAATATATATGCATAGTATTGTAAATATATATATATATATATCTATATATCTATATATATATATATAATATA